>JAWPHD010006852.1:0-137980 GCA_037043455.1 Cyrtodaria siliqua
CTAGTTCACATATTCGTTTTGCTTTCTTGCGGATAATATTAACCAGAACGTTTCTGTCTGCTCGACTTACCCTGATATACCAGAACGTCTCTGTCTGCTCGACATAAACTGATATACCAGAACACACCGATATACCAGAACGTCCTCTGTCTGCTCGACATACACCGATATACCAGTACGTCTCTGGTCTGCTCGAATACACTGATATACCAGAACGTCTCTGTCTGCTCGACATACACCGATATACCAGAACGTCTCTGTCTGCTCGACATACACCGATATACCAGTACGTCTCTGTCTGCTCGAATACACACGGATATACCAGAATGTCTCCTGTCTGCTCGACATACACTGATATACCAGAACGTCTCTCGTTCTGCTCGACATTACACCGATATACCAGAAGTCTCTGTCTGCTCGACATACACTGAATACCAGAACGTCTCTGTCTGCTCGACATACACTGATATACCCAGAACGTCTTCTGTCGCTCGACATACAACCGATATACCAGTACGTCTCTGTCTGCTCGAAATACACGGATATACCAGAACGTCTCTGTCTGCTCGAACATACACCGATATACCAGAACGTCTCTGTCTGCTCGACATACACCGATATACAGAACGTCTCTGTCTGCTCGACATACACTGATTACCAGAACGTCTCTGTCTGCTCGACATACTCTGATACACCAGAACGTTTCTGTCTGCTCGACATACACTGATATACCAGAACGTCTCTGTCTGCTCGACATACACTGATATACAGAACGTCTCTGTCGGCTCGACATACACTGATATACCAGAACGTCTCTGTCTGCCTCGACATACACCGATATACCAGAACGTCTCTGTCGGACCGATATACCAGAACGTCTCTGTCTGCTCGACATACACTGATAGTACCAGAACGTCTGTGTCGGCTCGACATACACTGATATACCAGAACGTCTCTGTCTGCTCGACTTACACTCGATATACCAAGAACGTCTCTGTCGGCTCGACATACACCTGATATACCAGAACGTCCTCTGTCTGCTCGAACATACACCGTATACCAGAACGTCTCTGTCTGCTCGACATAAGAAGTTCTGTCTGCTGAACGATATACCAGAAACGTTCCTCTGTCTGCTCGACATACACGGATATACCAGAACGTCTCTGTCTGCTCGACATACACGGATATACCAGAACGTCTCTGTCTGCTCGACATACACTGATATACCAGAACGTCTCTGTCTGCTCGACATACACTGATATACCAGAACGTCTCTGTCTGCTCGACATACACCGATTATACCAGAACGGTCTCTGTCTGCTCGACATACCGGATATACCAGAACGTCTCTGTCTGCTCGACATACCGGATATACCAGAACGTCTCTGTCTGCTCGACATACACTGATATACCAGAACGTCTCTGTCTGCTCGACATACACTGATATACCAGAACGGTCTCTGTCTGCTCGACATACACGGATATACAGAACGTCTCTGTCTGCTCGACATACACTGATATACAGAACGTCTCTGTCTGCTCGACATACACCTGATATACCAGAACGTCTCTGTCTGCTCGACATACACTGATATACCAGAACGTCTCTGTCTGCTCGACATACACTGATATACCAGAACGTCTCTGTTGCTCGACATACACCTGATATACCAGAAACGTCTCTGTCTGCTCGACATACACGGATATACCAGAACGTCTCTGTCTGCTCGTCATACACCGATATACCAGAACGTCTCTGTCTGCTCGACATACACCGATATACCAGAAACGTCTCTGTCTGCTCGACATACACTGATATACCAGAACGTCTCTGTCTGCTCGACATACACTGAATCACCAGAACGTCTCTGTCTGCTCGACATACACTGATATACACAGAACGTCTCTGTCTGCTCGGACATACACTGATATACCAGAACGTCTCTGTCGGCTCGACATACACTGATATACCAGAACGTCTCTGTCTGCTCGACATACACTGATATACCAGAACGTCTCTGTCGCTCGACTACACGATATACCAGAACGTCTCTGTCTGCTCGACATACACTGATATATCCAGAACGTCTGTGTCTGCTCGACATACACTGATATACCAGAACGTCCTCTGTCTGCTCGACATACAACTGATATACCCAGAACGTCTCTGTCGGCTCGACATACACCGATATCCAGAACGTCTCTGTCTGCTCGACATACACGATATACAGAACGTCTCTGTCTGCTCGACATCACACCGATATACCTAGGAACGTCTCTGTCTGCTCGACATACACCGATATACCAGAACGTCTCTGTCTGCTCGACATACACCGATATACCAGAACGTCTCTGTCTGCTCGATCATACACGGATATACCAGAACGTCTCTGTCTGCTCGACATACACCGATATACCAGAACGTCCTCTGTCTGCTCGACATACACTGATATACCAGAACGTCTCTGTCTGCTCGACATACACCGATATACCAGAACGTCTCTGTCTGCTCGACATACCGGATATACCAGAACGTCTCTGTCTGCTCGACATACACGGATATACCAGAACGTCTCTGTCTGCTCGACATACACTGATATACCAGAACGTCTCTGTCTGCTCGACATACACGGATATACCAGAACGTCTCTGTCTGCTCGACATTTATCTTTTAGTACATGTAAATGAGGCTACTGTAGCTGATTTTGACATGTCACTATTGTATCACTCTCTCTTGTATTTTAATTTATTTTGCTACATTAAGTTACTACAAACCTTGACATGTCGGTAACCGTGTCCATTGTCGGTCTACTCGACATACACTTCGGGGACTTCCCTGCAGCGTGTAACCTTCGTTACATGTAAACTGAGCTACGTTACCGACGGTATAGCTCTGAAGGTTGTATTCTCCGTGCTCAATTTCAGGAGCTCCGCAATTCTTCCCTGTAATATATGGGCAGATGTTTGTTTAGATTTTAGCGTTTAAAGTAACACATAATCAATTAAAAAAATTGTTTTTTATGTAAACGTTATTTTGTATTTATCAAAATGCGTTAATCAAGTTAGATGGTCAAAACGATTAAATGCAATATTATAACATAGCTAGTCGACATTGAAATATAGTAAACGTTTTTGTGTGAAATGCAAAATCGTATACTGATTATTATACATATATCTTATTCATTAAAAAGATGTGTATTGACACATTCTTTAATCATTCGTTACAGACACAGATTTTTAAGAATACGATTAAGAAGAAAATCCCGCAAAATTCAAGTTTTCTTACTTTATTAAATGAGAAATCAATACGATTTTGATTGGTTTCGAGTTTTAAAGTTTGGGTTATGGAAAGGTCAGGAAATACGTTTTTCTACGTACAGACACACTCCATGGACCTGTCTCTGTTAGTCCACGCGCCATCGGAGCACGTGTAAAGCGGCCATCCATACCGGTCAAACGCGTACCCGCATCTATATCGGATGATCGTATTTTCTGGAAATGTTTCTGCGAAAGACGCGTTGTTTGTACTGTGTTCTACAATTGGTGGAGGGCCGCAGTCCGCTGGAATAGCACGATGGTGATCAGTAAGAGAAGTAACATTGAGAAATATGTGTACGGTGTCAGATCTACGGTTTCCTGTTAGGGCCATCTTACCATCGAATGTTTCCGATGGTCGTGGAAAATATCTATCTGTGTAGAGAAATGGCTCCTGATATAAGATCTCGTTCTCCGCACTCGTTCTTATATCGGGGCCAGAGAAATGGCTCCTGAGATAAGAACTCGTTCTCCGCACACGTTCTTATATCGGGGCCATTTCTCTACCTCGGGAGATATTTCCCGTATCTCAAAAACACTGGTTCTTAAACTCTATATACCTTAATTATTAAACTTTATATACCTTTAGGATGTCCTACTGGTTAAATGGTGGAGGGACTATAAACCAACCTTAGAACTACACACACACACACACACACACACACACTTATAATGCTTGATAAACATTTCAAGATTGACGTGTGTCCGGTTACTTGTAAAGATGCGGGTTCGAGACAGGCAGGCATATTTTGATAGTTGTTTGTTGCTACGTTCGTCAGGATTAGGATAAACCTAACCTAATTCTCATGGTAACTGACGCGTGCCAAAATAACTGACTATAACACGTGCGCCAAAGAATGTTTCCGATGCTCGTGGAAAACTAACTCGACCCGAGTTTTACCTTCCACTCCTTAGTTAAAGGAACATTCGGCAATCTTGATTTTCTAAACTTGCATTTGTTCAATCATTAATATTAAGTCTAAGAATAGTATACATGGTATTGTTAATTATAAGAATAGTATACATGGTATAAAGCAAATTGTTTTTGTATATTATTAACTGTTGATTATATTGCATCAATAATATATGTAAACCTATTGTAGAATAAATAATCTTATTTAATTATATACAAGCAGGTTTAAAGTCAAAATGATATGGGATATACGAATCGGGACGAGACTTCAGTGTTTGATAAAACGTTGAAGATTGCCACGTATCTCTTTAACCGGGCGGTGCATTGTAGCAATTAAAACATACATTGTATAGCAAGTAAAACATACATTGTATAGCAAGTAAAGTGGTTCTTTATTAGTCGTTATCTTCTTCCTCTGCGGGCGGCTCTAAATACTTTAAATAGTCATTTTTTTTAAAAAATAAATAAAGATGAGTTTGTTTTTGCGAGCGTCTCCGTGGCCGAGGGGTTAACGACGTTGCATTGAAAACCTTCTCGCCTCTCACCGCTACGAGTTCCAATCACACTGGAAGCTCGACTTGTAAATGAGAAAGTGTCGATTCTTACGGATGGCGGGAGGATGGCGGGAGGTGTACAGTACTGGTTCAACCCAGGAAAAGTGGGTAGTCTGCCTCCACCACAAAAAAATCGACCGTCATATATAACCTTACATGTGTTGAAAATGACGTAAAACGCCAAACAAACAAACAAACTTCATTATGCGTGAATTCCAGTGACTACACTGTTTAAAATGAGCTCTAGTCAAATAAACGTATAGACTCACTGAAATATAACACGATCTTGAGAAGCCTTTAAGATCAACAAACTAGAAGTGCATACCTTTTGTTCTGTATACTATTCCCAGTACAACCAAAATAATTAAATACATTGCTTAGAAACTATAGTATAAAAGCCCAAGTAGAATCCAAGTTAACTGGCAAAATACGAAGTCAAATTGAGTTGAACTCCAGCGTAAACGGTAACAGTAATTTCAACCCACGTCATATCGTGTTGGTAATTGGCGTATATTATCATAACATCCTGCTATTTTATGTGAGTAATCATAACTACGGAACCGCTTTACATATCACTACGAGTGTTTGTGAAAAAGTTCTAATTTAAATCCACATTCCGATCCCTAGTGGTTACTAAATTATTGTTTTTCCAATGAAAATCAGTCGTAAGAATGCGACACGTACTGATAGTAAGTTCATACACTGAACAAACATAACATGAAACCATTTAACGCTGGTACATGTATTTTCATAGGCCAGTTTTTGTGTGAGTTTCAAATTTGCCAAGTAATATTATTTTATTTTATTTAAAGCTGCAATGAACAAAAGCTGTATATATATTTGCAGGCATTTATTTTTTTACTTCGGATCCTTTAAAGAAACACATTTGATAATTAGGCTACTCGATGTGTACTTTGAGGTTGAAATAGATCTAATTGCAAAATAAATTATATTCTTTTACTCTGCGGAAGTACATATTTATATCAACCTATTATTGAAAGCTGCACAAAGTCGCAGGTGTCCTTCCTACTAAAATGTGTTTGAACTTCGCAAAAACACTTAATTTGGTAATGCCAGTTAAAAGTCACCCTACGGTATTTTTCTATAAACGCCTGCCCAAATGACGTCAGAACAACTTTTATGGCGCATGTACCACCGGCGATAAATGTAAACAATGGGATTTCCTGTTCGTATTAAATCAATCGCGTACCTGCCTATATGCGAGTACGCAGCTGCGTCGTCCATATCATTTTGCTAAAAAAAAATTGAATTGAATTGAATGTTGTTTAACGGCTCATCAACACAGTATACGTTGGTTAGAGCCGCACAAGAGAGAGAAGGATACATAGGAATCCGGGAACCGTGCCCTACTCTTATTATCGAATAGATTCCTATGGTTCATTAACGTGCTCGGAGGATAGATCGATACAAGGGAGATACAATTGCTGATGTCGCTACTTCGTACTCTCTTATTGCCTTACACAGTGAGAAAATAAACAAGAGAGCGAGAAAAAGAGAGAGAGAGAGAGAGAGAGAGAGAGAGAGAGAGAAAAATTCAAGAGGATAACAGTTCCGTTTTGTCAATTGTTATCAAAACTCTTTTAAACTATATTAAAACAATAAACGATTCCAAAATCATTAACTTTATATCGATATAACGTTGCATTTTGTCAATATCAACTGTGGCTATGTCAAGCCCAGTAATCTACGTCATCAGCAGGTGCACGAGATGATCATCCGTAACGAAGATTTGTCTCGACTCGGTAAGTAAACACACGCATTTCAGCTCTAATTCTCAGTCCATAAAGATATAAGTGTGCCTAAAGTATCGCAGTCAATGGTAAAAAGACTCGGTTAATATTCACTTCTGCTAATACTTAGCGAATTGAGAGCAGAATCAAAGAAAGTTAAAAATGAAAAAACTCCGCTGAGAATCATCTCGCTAAAATAACTTTCTTTGATTCTGCTCTCAATTCGCTAAGTATTAGCAGAAGTGAATATTAACCGAGTCTTTTTAGCATTGATTGTGATACTTTAGGCATGTTGATATACACTTCTCAAAACTGCTAACTACACCGCTACGTTTTGGGTTATATATATCGATGGGTTGAATGTTTTTCAATAAAATAAAAAGGAAATACCAATTCAATCATTTTTACATCATTTCATTTTATTTTTTTCATGGGCAATGCTAGAACTAAACCACAATAAGCAATTACAAACGACCCATGTAAACACTAAAGTCACACTTTTCATTTCTTGTTCATAAAAGTGTGACTTTAGTGTTTACATGGGTCGTTTGTAATTGCTTATTGTGGTTTAGTTCTAGCATTGCCCATGAAAAAAATAAAATGAAATGATGTAAAAATGATTGAATTGGTATTTCCTTTTTATTTTATTGAAAAACATTCAACCCATCGATATATATAACCCAAAACGTGAGCGGTGTAGTTAGCAGTTTTGAGAAGTGTATATGTTGAAAGTTACTGTATTTCGATTTAATTTCATTAAATTTGCTTTGAAAGATAGTAGGATCTGTAATGGATTTGTTACTATTACAAAGATAAAAAATAATTGTTGGTGTTTCCAAAGTCGACGGTGGAATTTGTGGTACTTTGTACTTGGCAATCAAATTTAGGTCGATTTCAGTGACTCTTAATTTTGGTTTAATACGAAGACCAAATAGCCGAATGACCTTCTGTTTTCGATCAAAAAGAGTTTCATAATTAGGATTAAAAACAGTATCGAAAGTTGGATTTGAAGTGTTAGATTGTAATTTAATGGTATACTGAAGGGCTAATTTGTCCCGGCTATGAGACAGTGATGATTCATTAGCTTCAACATATAGACTTTCGCTGGTGATGTACGAAAGGCTCCTAAGGCGAGTCGTAATCCTTGATTATGTATAGGATCGCGCATCTGCAAGTATGACTTGCGAGTCGATCCATATATACTCTGTAATAAAGGTTTTGGACCATGGCAGTGTTCGAACCCGTGCAATGATCGCTGAACCATGACATTCGACCATAACCCTTAGTATCTCAGTTGATAATTCACAATAGATCAACAATCAACAATAATTATCGTTTACAATGAAACTTTGCGAAAAAATAATAATCTTTTTATTGGTTACTCGAATGTGTCTGTAACTGTTACTTTGTATGGACTTTGCAGCATTTTTTACAGACCCTTTATGTGTTCGCGATATTTTTTAAAAATCAAATCTTGTTTGGAATTTAATATTTCTGGTACCAAATTAACCGGGTAGGGTAGACATTGGTTACTAAAAAAAGATACTTAAATTCTCTCCACTAGTTTTATTTTGTATATGACTTTATATACCCTGGTCCAAAACTTTTTTTACCGAGTATACTATTGAGCCGTAGTCTAGGCTGGATCTGATAAGAGATCTGTAAAGTCGCAAGAGGACTTTTCGATCTGCTCCCCAATTAGTGTTTGCAACAACTTTAAGTAAGTTAATAAGGCATTTGACCTTCAAGTATTTAAGGTGTGGTATAAACGTTAATTTACGGTCAAAAATAAGACCTAGGAATTTTGTCTCATCCGCTACTAGTAAAGGTGAACCGCCCAGTGTTAGACGAGGGTCTTCGTGATGTTTGCGTAGTAGACAAAAGTCAAAAGTGCATACAATTGGTTTTAGATTTGGTTTAAAGCCATTTTCATCAGACCAGGTCTGAAGTTTATTGGACATTGTTGTAATTGTCTCTCAATAGTATTCATGTTTTTTGCACGATAACATATAACAAAGTCGTCAACATA
Organism: Cyrtodaria siliqua; assembly: GCA_037043455.1. Lineage (NCBI taxonomy): Eukaryota > Metazoa > Mollusca > Bivalvia > Adapedonta > Hiatellidae > Cyrtodaria > Cyrtodaria siliqua. Next base: position 8,563 of record JAWPHD010006852.1, read on the forward strand.
TAGAGAACAATCCACACCTGCATTGATGCGTTTTACTATACTGTTAATTTTATATTAAAAAGCGTGACAAAGAGTATGCTGCGGCAGTGTGGAACACCCATCTCCTGTTCATGAATATCAGAGAAGGTTGAACCCATTCGGACACGAAACTGCCTATCATCTAAAAATTGCTCAAAAAATGGGTAATCGGCCTCTAAAACCAAGGTCATGAAGATCGTTCATAATACCCTACTTCCATGCAGTATCATAAGCTTTCTCCAAGTCAAAAAATACAGCGACTAGGTGTTCTTTTTTATGAAAGCTTCCGTAATAAACGATTCAAATCGAATGAGAATGTCTGTTGTGCCTCGTTGGCGCCGGAATCCACTTTGATACTTTGTTATCAGTCTGTTGGACTCCAGGTACCAAACGAGTCTCTCTCATTAATCATTCGTTCCATGGTTTAACATATACAACTCTTTAAAGCGATTGGGCGATATTTTATTGGTATGATCCTTTCCAGATTTTGGACTGGAATAACGATTGCTTCCCGCCAAGACTTGGGAAAGTTTCCCTTCACCCAAACCTTATTAAATATATCAAGAAGGGTAGAGAGACAGGATTCAGTTACATGTTTTAATAATTGATAATGGCGCGGCAGAGTTTAAATTTTTGGATTTTTTAGCTTCGTTTTTAGCTCGACTATTCGAAGAATAAGAGAGCTTATGTAATCACCCCGGCGTCGGCGTCGGCGTTGGCGTCGGCGTCCCACATCAAGGTTTGCGTGTAAGTCTATATCTCTTACATTTCTTATCCTAGCACAACCAAATTTGTTCATGGGCTTCCTTATAGCATTATCTTAAGGGCTGCATAAGCAATTTTGGTTCTTGTAACCCATGGGCTCCCATGGAACCCAAATTCTGATAGCCCTTAAAATATGTCTGTTTCACATCAAATTTTGCGTGTAAGCCGTGTTTACGTCTATATCTCTTACATTTCTTGTCCTAGCTGAACTAAATATTAGAATTGGTTTCCCTATAGTATGTTGTAAAGGGTTGGATAAGTAATTTTGTCTTCTGCAAATTCTGGGCTCCCATGGAACCCAAATTGTGATTGCCCATAAAATGTGCAATAAAGGCAGATCAAGGTTTGCATTTAAGCATGTACATATCTATAATTTTGGTTTGGGATTTGTTATAGCATTATGCATCTTATTACTTCACCCATATTGGGGCATGGGCTCCCTCCTCCCCCACCCCCACCCCCGCCCCACACCTTTTTTTTTTTTTACATATTTCTGTGTTGTTTTAGTCAATTCTTTCACATATGTTGCAACCCTCCCCCCACACCCTCCGCCGCACCCCCTTCACCACCCAACCCACCCCCCAGACTTGAAACTTCTTTTCTTTTTTTTTACATATTTTTTGCTGTTTTAGTCAATTCTTACACATATATGTTGCCCCCCCCCCCCCCCCCCCCCCAACCCACTCCCGCCTCTCACCCCCTACCCCCATCCCCACTATTTTTATCATTTTACATATTTCTGTGTTGCTTTTGTCACTTCTTACACATATATGTTAACCCCCCCCCCCCCCCCCCCCCAACCCCAACACACACACCCACACACCCACACCCACTTGAAACTTTTTCTTTCTTTTTTTACATATTTCTTTGTTGTTTTAGTCAATTCTGACAGATTTATGTTGCCCCCTCCCCCACCCCAACCCACTCCCGCCTCTCAGCCCGCTCCCCCCCCCCCACCCCCTCAATATTATTTTTTTACATATTTCTGTGTTGTTTTAGTCAATTTTTACACATATATGTTGCAACCCTCCCGCCCCAGCCCCCCCCCCCCCCCCAACCCGCCTCCCACCCCTCACCCCACCCCACACTTGATACTTTTTTTATTTCTTTTTACATATTTCTGTGTTGCTTTTGTCAATTCTTACACAGATATGTTGCCCCCCCCCCCATCCCCCCTGCCCCTCACCCCATCCCCCCAACCCCCCCAGTTGAATTTTTTTTTGTTGTTTACATATTTCTTTGTTGTTTTAGTCAATTCTTACACATATATGTTGCCCCCCACCCCCACCCCAACCCACTCCCCCCTCTCATTCCTCCTCTCATTCCCGCTTCCCAACCCACCCCACCCCCACTCTATTTTTTTTATTTTTACATATTTCTGTGTTGCTGTCAATTCTTAAACATGTTGCCCCCTTCTCCCCACCGCCTCCCCTCCTCCGCCACTCCCAACACCCACCCCACATCCCCCCTGTCTATCTGTCCACTCTCGAACTTTTTTTTCTTCTTTTTTTTACATATTAAATCAATCTTTTTTTCTTTTTTTTCTTTTTTTTACCATATTTCTGTGTTGTTTTGGTCGATTCTTACATAGCTTCTTACACATATGTGTTGCCCTCCCCACCCCCGCCTCTACCCCACATCCCCACCTCTCTCCCACCCCACGCTGCACCCCACTCAAAACTCGAATTCTTTTTTCTTTTTTTTAAATATTTCTGTGTACTTTTGGTCAGTTCTTACACATAGTTATGTTGTGCTCCCAACCCCACCCCACATTGTTGTAGCCTTGTTTTCTGATGGTATATACTAGCTATAAATTTATTATTCTCTGAAAAATCGAATAGTCGAGCTGCGCTGTTCTCCGACACCTCTTGTTCATTATCAAGTTCATATCTAAATGTATTGTTACAATTTTAAACCGATAAATAAATACACATCTTCAGCCATAATGGAGAGAACTGCAACTAATGTTGTAATAACTTGTAGTTCAATACATTTGCATATGTTGCTATGAAGAATTGATGTATTGTAACATATCTGCAATAAAGTATTATCAAACTAATTACTCTTTTGTTTATAGACGGGATTACTCCAAGCCGATACCCTTACCACTGGACCATGGCGATCGACGTGATGGATCGATCGCATAACATTGTTTAAGTTTCACAAATTTCTAGAGCTAGTGTAAATCCCTCTCGAGTCCGCTTCCTGGGTAGAAACGAATACTAAAGTATTTGTGCCGTTAATGAGCGGCAATCGAAGTCGTGCCCGGGAAGGGCTCGAACTCGCGACTTTTGGAACGTGAGGTCAGCACTTTACCACTACACCACCAAGCCCTTCAAATATATAGTATTGTTCAAAGACGTGCACAAATGAGCTTACATATGTACACCTTCAGCGATTCACCCCTAAACCCCAATCCCCACCACCCGGACTGCGCCCCTGGACCCGGAACTTGACTCCTGAATCCACTTCAAAATCGTCTGGCCTATGTTTAAAGTTATCACACGACTGTCATGCGAGAAAGTGTAGATATATATATATATCTTTAAATCAATTTTAATACGATTCTCATTAATCCTGTACCGTAGATCTACAGTTCTCTTGTTTACTACTGTTGAGTGGCATCCTGTCTTGTCTAGAAACGTTAATATTCCGGCAGATTGTTTAATATTCTCTTTTATTGTATACTTTCATATTGTCCCGTTTAGTTTGCATTGAGCTAAGTGTGCAATATTCTACAATATTGCACACATTGATATTGCAACGGAACTTTTTCTCGTGCTTGCTGAGAGCCGCGAAATAGAAATAAAGAACGTCTTTCAAATAAAATAACGGAATCCTTCCTATAGTGTCAACAAAAACATACGTGTTTTTTTTCCAACCTTTTATGGCAGAAATTGATAAAAAAAAAATTGAAATGGTCACTCACCCACTGTTTTTAACGTTATCGAATAGTAAACAAACTTTGGAAAATCGCTTGATGTTTTTAATGACGTCATCCGAGGTCGACGTCGTTTTCGCGCAAAATAATCATCCACACAAAATGAATGACAAGATAAGAATTCCATCAAAGGCTATAAAAATAACACAAATACAATGAAAAGTAATAGTCATACAATTAACATTGATCGAAAACAATATGAAAGTATACAATAAAAAGGTTATTGAATTTGTATGTCTAAATATTATTTGAACTCCAGCGTAAACGGTAACAGTAATTTCAAACCACGTCACATCGTGTTGGTAATTAGCTCGTCGTCCTTTGCCAAAACAACTCGTTCCAAGAAATATTTAGCCATACAAATTCAATAGCCTATAATGTTTAATGTATTAATCATCCAAAGTACAAAATAGATATATATAAAATATGTTTAAGACATAATCTATATCGTATAGATATAAATATATATAAAATATGATTAATACATAATCTATATAGTATAGATATAAATATATATATAATATGATTAATACATAATCTATATAGTATAGATATAAACATATATAAAATATGATTAATACATAATCTATATCGTATAGATATAAATATATATAAAATATGATTAATACATAATCTATATCGTATAGATATAAATATATATAAACTATGATTAATACATAATCTATATAGTATAGATATAAATATATAAAAAATATGATTAATACATAATATATATAGTATAGATATAAATATATATAAACTATAATTAATACATAATCTATATCGTATAGATATAAATATATATAAACTATGATTAATACATAATCTATATAGTATAGATATAAATATATAAAAAATATGATTAATACATAATCTATATAGTATAGATCATAGGGGTCCGGCTCATGTGCAGTGCCCCCTAAATACCAGTTGAAATCGAACACATTTATCCTACGTGTGCTAGGAAGACATCTGAATCCAGCAGCTATATCAAAGAATAGAATTTAATGAAAGGAAAGAAGAAGAAGAAAGAAGGGCAATAATTTGGCGTACATCCATTCTTCATAAGTTCAGTCTATTCTGAAAATTGTTTTAACTAAACGACCAAATCCTTTAACTCTACATGCCTCCTATATCCAAGTGTTCTAGGTGTCGAACATTGGTATATATTTTAATATCGCTCAATACAGTACCGAGAAATAGACATCGAAACGTTGAAAAACTGGTCCAACATTTTACCCGGAAGACCGTCTGCCTAAAACGAGTCACTCTGTAAACGATAACTCTAACCGTTGTTGCGGCAGTTGCGTACGAAACTATACCAAGGATCATTTAGTCGTCACCTCAGATAATAAATGCTAATTGATTTCCTTACCAGTTAACTCAATGGAAGCTAAGTTTTCTCTTCTTTTTACAACCGTCCAATTCTGACTTAATTGCCGGCCATACTGGGGTTTACAAGGTGAAGGTCGTTTTGTAAACGGCGATCTCATTGATCGACGCTGTTCTGACGTAGCCTTAACCGCTATCGGTGCAGATCTTAACTTTTAGGATGGCGATCCCATCTACTTCGTATATTACAGTAACAACAGTGTAGCTAGTTTCTAAGTGTTTTAATTTAATTAGTTGAATTGTGTTTAGCAGTTGTATACTGATATGATTTTTACGTCGTCCATACTCGTTAGAGGCCAGTTTCCGTCCAAGCCCAGTTTCCGTCATTCTCATTTAAGAACTGTTTTTACACTGTAAATTACTTACGCGATGTCACTTATTGTCAGACGTTTAGAACTGAAGATTGGAAATAGAAACAAATAAATAAATAAAGAAATAAGCGGTACAAAAACGAAAGGGATTTCTCCGAAAATTGTGTTTACTTCCTTATATGGCGTTGGGGATGCGCGCGCATACAGCCGCATAATAAAATTTTAAAAAATAACACTCTAAGACGTCCTATTTTTATCACTCTTCAGTGGACGCAGTTAAAATATATCGTGATTATATGTTTTAACCAAATAGAACCTGTATCTGTTGATTTACACCAGGGAGTACGTCATAGGGAGAAGAAACGGGCTCGTTTTGCCGATTTATGTTGTCGCGCATGTCTTTCACTACTCCATGAAAATGACTACTTCCGGTAAAATTGCGCCTAAATGTGAAGCTGCGAAGTTGTGAAGCACTGTGTGAAAAACAGCAAATTCTTATAATTTATTACACTTACAAACTCAAAAAAGGTGCGAAATGTAAACGTAAGTATTATTTATGCACATTTTATCCTCTGATACAGAAAGTGTATTCGTTTGCATGTATATGAGCACATTTTTCCAGACGGTTCCGTGTAACAAAGATGGCGCCACTATATCGGCGGCAAATAAAAAATGGTGACGGTGTATAGCTATTGAACCGAGATACGAATTACGGGTTATATCAGGCATTAATAATAACAACTAGTAGATAGTAGACATGTTTATCTGTGTAAAGAAGGTAATTTCATGGTGGTGAGTGTAAGACGAAGCCTAAAAAGAGGTGATGAAAATTGCCTATTTTGAGAAATCGGCTGAAATTTTTCATTTTTAAATTTTAAATGGTGTATAGATATTTTAACCGAGATACGAATTACGGGTTATATCAGGCATTAATAATAACAACTAGTAGATAGTAGACATGTTTATCTGTGTAAAGAAGGTAATTTCATGGTGGTGAGTGTAAGACAAAGCCTAAAAAGAGGTGATGAAAATTTGCCTATTTTGAGATATCTGCTGAAATTTTAAATTTTTCAATTTAAAATGGGTGTATAGCTATTGCAACCGAGATACAAATTATTGGTCATATTAGGCATTAATAATAACAACAAGTAGATAGTAGACATGTTTATCTTTGTCAAAACCAGTTTATAATGACATTTGATGAGTGTTTAGTCAGAAGACAGTGTCTTGTTAACTCGGCCCTACCTCACTCCTCAGCACTCCTACCAAAACACCAATCTGGTAGTCCGGGGACCCTGGTATAATCCCATGCCCGGATGCACAATAGCATATAACCATTGACATAAATTATAATTAGGCTATAATTAACGCTGAAGGGGTCTATGTCTTACAGGTTACTACACGGTATACACATATGTACCTTGAGATAATATGCCAACCACTATATTACCCTGTGTAACACTATTATACCTTCGGATTTCAGCTTTTATAAAATAGGGAACCACATTGTCTTCCAATTACGACATTACCGAAGGTACTTTCTCAGAACACGAGGTGAATTTATGGTTGAAATATTTCCTCAAGGTACATATGTACCCGGGGTACGTTAGTGTAGTACACTGTGCAACATAGACCCGTTCAGCATAATTAACACACAGCACACATTTTTCAAAATGTATACACTTCAATCAATCCTACATTTTATGTGACTTTGTTTTAAAAATGGGCCCAGTACCTCATATGCCTTCGTTAACAGAATTTGTTTTAATTTTCAGCTTGTTTCGACATCAGTGATACGAGTTGACGGATCTGAAACATCATGGGGAAACGACGTAAGAAGATAGGCAGAGCTAAGAAGCACCATCCGAGCCAGTCCCAGCAGCCACCTCTTTTGACAGTAAATGGTAAGTTGAATCAAACTGATGATATGACTGCGATTGTGGCTTAGTGGTAGAATAGTCGCTTCACATGAGGTAGGTCTTGGGTTCAATCCCCAGCCGGGTCACATCAAAGACTTAATGAAGGTTCTACCAGCTCCCATACTTGACATTCATCATATCGGGGAGTACTTACTCCCTGATCATATATAGGAGTGGTCGGCACGTTCTCAGAATAATGTATTTGGGTGGGGTATCGTGTAATGTGTCTTAGAGTGTGGCGAGACTATAAAGTTGAGTATTGGTTTCCTTAAATAAGTAGAGTACATCTCACGCGAACCCCACTTTACACTTTCACGGCGAGTGAGGATATCACAAATTGTGGAGTTTTGATGATAAAACTACTCGGAGTGGGAATCAGCTACGCGAAAAGCTTACATCCCGATACTTAGCATAGACAAACGCGGCAGCGCCGAGTCGAACTGCACATGTAAAGGGTGCAACTTTTTCTAATTGCAGTCATTTTAATGCATAATTATTCAATAACTTTAGAAAAAATCATGCACTCAAGGTTAATTGGATCTTACGCGGAGTAACTCGGAGAACGAGTGACTTGACAATTGCGTTCTTATGCCGCGTATTGCCGCGCGGCACTTAGGGCTGTACAAATAAAAAAAATTGCCACTAGTCCGGGACTAGTCACCCTGTCAAAAGTGACTAGTCCCAAAAAATGGACACAAGTCCTGAATTCTTTCGATATATGTTAAAACAGCGTCTTGCATACTCATTACAATTCATTATACACATTAAAGGAAACAATCTTATTTATTCTTCAGACAATTAATGTATGTTTCAGTGATATACATTGTAGACTGCCATTGTGTGAAACAGTAGCAATAGTAAGAATCACATCTGCATTTTTAAATTTCAGTATAGATATTGAGTTTCATATTACAGTTCAGATAATCATTTAATGGAGAGAAAAAAATGTCATAACTTTATATAGGTAAGGGGCTACAGATGAGATTCTTAACTTTATTACCATTTTACCTAATACAAAAAATAAATAACATGTGAATCAATATAAACATATTTTTTTTATGTTTTTGTCCACTACACCAGATGATTTTGACTTTTTGATTGGCTGTGTATCATTCTACATTTTTCCTCTTTTTTATTTTTACTTCCACTTTCACTTTCACTCTGAAATATTTCCTCTTTTTTAACACTGACAAATTTCAACAAACTCATTTTTGAAATCTAAACATTAGCACTGCCAAATACGAAATCAAACTGATTATATATATCAGTTTGTTTTTATTTCATTTTTTTGACAACTCAGTTCTTCGACGTAATTAGTACACTAACTATGCACAAACCGTTACCCCGCCCGCCTTTCATGTCTGTACAATTACGCTCAACAATACACTGAGAAACAATAAAAAATCACACCTACCATTTCATATCAAACATGCTTCCATTATCAAACGTCCGTAGTTTCTTTACTCATCGAAGATTGCCGACAAATCGGCCTGATTGCTAATTAATCAACGTGTTAGTGTTATTGTTTCAGTGTATCGCCATTTTCAGCTCACCACGTGACAAACATGTAATCACGTGAGGAAAATGTGATTTACATGTAGTAGTCAGTTTCATTGACTAGCCGGTCTGGATTAAAATAGATCGGGTCAATTGATTGGATATTAACTAAAGTAATTTGGAAGCTGGGCTTCCGGCATGGTTGATTGTTGATAAATTGCCTGGGGTACGCTGATCGCCGCTGTGGATGCTAATTGCATTACATAAGAGAGTGCAATTAAAGGATTACGTTGAGAAGTGTGCTGGGGTTGTTTTATGACCGGTGGCCGACATTGTTAATTGGACAGATCTGGGACTGAAATCTTTCAAACAGTGACACGCCCGACTTTCTTTTTTTTTAAATAGGACTAGTCCGGGACTGAAATCTTTGAAAAAGTGACAAGCCCGACTTTGGTTTTGGACTAGTCCCGGGCACTAGATACAACCAAACTCGGCGAATCGAGTAAAGTGTGGGTTTCGCGTGAGCTGTACTGTAGCATGCTTTAAGTGCATTTAGCTATAACTTAAATAATCCAATAACCAATAGGGTGTATACAAGTATATCAATTAATAATTAACAATCACCGATTGCGCACTTAAAAGATCGTGTCTCCCTCAATTCTCCGTATTTTTTGGTCACTTCCCTCTATTTTCTTTAGAGGGAAAAGTCACTTTTCCTAAATTCCAGGCCTAGTTTGACCCTGCTTTGGTCAGAAAAAATTGTAAAGAATTCTGGGACATAAAAAAACAGTTGTTACTGCCGCCTTGTTGAAATGTACATATATGGCCAAGGATTATGGGTATTTACTATTTTAATATGTCAGTTGAAGAACTGTGGCTTTTGGACAACAGAAATGAACAAAACGTGTGATTAAATGGTATAAACGTTTGAAATAAGTATTTGTTTCAACATTTATTTATTGTATTTATCAGTCATGTTAACTTTGCACAGAAAAGATGCACTCATTGTTTGTACATTTTCTGACGATCGACTACTTTTTAAGGCGCGCTGTTAGACAAGTTGAAAAATTGCCGGAATTTTTTTAGCTCTACTGGCCAAAGGCTTATGTGATCACTTGTCGTCTGTCCTTCCGTCTGTTAGCAATTTTCTAAAATCGACATCTCCTCTAAATCCGCTTGAAGCCTCAAGGATTTTGATGAAACTTCATCACAATGTTATTTGGGAGGGCGCTCTCAGATTTGTATTTTTCGCGGCCGCCAGTCATCCAAGATGGTCGCCATTGTTAAAACTAGGTCACATTAAGGAAATTTCAAACGACATCTCCGATGCCACATTCCATTCTACTGAAATATATACATGTTCCTTGGGTTGGCCTCTATCAAGTTTGTGTTTTTCGTTATCGTCGAATAATCAAAATGGTCGGCTCAGCAACCCAAAGTTTACATAAGAGTTATATAGGAAATTGAATTGAATTGGGGTTTTAAGGCGCACCAACACATGAAAATGTTATATGGCGCCTAAAAGGCATGAACATGCCAGGCTCATCTTCCATGTACATCGAGATAAAATATGGAAAATGGGTCTAGAACCTTCTCACCCTGAACTGCAGAGTTTATATAGGAAAAGGTTAAAAATTACATCTTCTCTGAAACCGCCTGAATGATTTTGATGAAACTTAAGCACAATGCTATTAGGGATAGAGACGTCTCTCTCAGGTTTATGTTTTTCGCGGCTGCCAGTCATTCAAAATGGCCACCATGGCTAAAACTAGGTTAAATTGAAGGAAATTTCAATCGACATCTCCTTCAAAACCACTTATTCCATTCTGGTGAAATATCATATACATCTTCCTTGGGTTGGCCTCTATCAAGTTTATGCTTTTCGTTTTCGTCTAATAATCTAAATGGCCACCACGGCGACCAAGTTTGAAAGTTTACAAAGAGTTATATAGGAAAAGGTAAAAAATGGCATCTTCTCTGAAAACTCTTGAAGGATTTTGATGAAACTTAATCACCATGCTATTTGGGATAGTCCCTCTCAGATTTGTGTTTTTTCGTAAGCCGCCAGTCATCCAAGATGGTCGCCATGTCTAAAATTTATTATTAGGTAAAATTTAAGGAAATTTCAAACAATATCTCCTCCAAAACCACTTATTGCATTCTTGTGAAATATCATAAACATGTTCCTTGGGTTAGCATCTATCAAGTTTGTCGAATAATCAAAATGGCCGCCAGAAGCGACCCAAAGTTTACATGAGTTATATAGGAAAACGTTAAAAATGACATCTCTGAAACTGCTTGAAGGATTTTGATGAAACTTAATCACAATGATCTTTGGGTTAGTCACACTCAGATTTGGGGCCTCCAGTCATCCATGATGGCCACCTTGGCTAAACTTTGAAAAAGTGACACGCCCGACTTTGGTTTTGGACTAGTCCCGGGCGACGGGCTATAAGATTTGTACAGCCCTGTCGCCGCCATGATAAACCAAAGTTTACATAGAGTTATATATAGGAAACATGTTTCTTGGGTTGGCCTCTATCATGTTTATGTTTTTGAATCACATGATCATACAAGAAGAGCGTCTACAGGCCCTCTTGTTTTATTCCCAATAAATCACCATTGTTCTAAAATGATTATGGATATGGGAGCCGCCATTTTGAAAGCTATTACATGTACATCATAGTTCCATATGACCATATAGGGAATATTGATAAATATCATTTAAAGCAAAGCACATCACTGCAAATGAATGCAAACTCCTTAACTGGGCATATAAAGCATTATTGCCATTAGTTATACATATTCTTCATATAGTTACTTTACTTTTTTCCCCATATAAATGAGTAAATTTGTATATTTTTCAATATTCCATATTATATGGTCGTTTAGAACTGTGATGTCAGGCTCTTAAAATGGCGGCATCCATATATATCCGTTTCAACAGAACCTTCAAATGATCATATCTTCTTTGTTTACCATTCACAGTGGGTTTTTTATGCCGAATTTTCGGCCCCATTCACAATTCCAAAAAGTATTTTTTCACAATTATTATTTTTGGGTAAATACAGACCAGTAAGGATACTAGTCTCTTAATATAAGCTGGTGTAAAAACTTGTCTGTATTTACCAAAAACAAAACTTAAAACCAAGGGATATTAAACTGTGAAAATATAAGTGAAAAAAGTTTATTTCTCTTTTGTTAAAATATTTCACAATTTCTAGAAAAGCCGCTATTTTTCACAATGGCATGGGCACAGGCTGCATTCACAAAACACATTAAAAAAAACACTGATTAGATTTTGATAATTCTTCACCATTTTTCGAGTTTTTCAGAACTCTCAATAATAAAGATTGTTTGGCTCTCTCGCTATATTCCCTTTAAAACCTATGATATTAACTCAACTCGGTATTACCAGAGTTACGGACCCTTTTCGTCAATTTTTACACTCGACTGTTTTCTGGGGGCGTCCATGTCCCATGGACAAATTTCTAGTTTTTTAAACAAATGGACTTAAATGTCATATATCAGCTAAATGAAAACTCAGTTTTTTTAGTATTAAAAATTTAACAAGCTTTCATTTGAACAACGTTGAGCTCTTATTTCTAATCCTGTCCATGTTAGGCGAGACATGTAAATCGTGGATTTCTTGTTTATTTCATGTGTTAAAAAATGTATTGTCTTTATTTCAGGCGAGGAAGACTGGGCAGCTTCTGACAACTTCTTCCGCTCACTCATGGTAGTAAATGAAGACCTTACAGAACCTCGGTGTATTAAAGAAGACAGTGATGGATTTAGTGCAGATGAGTTCTATGTGATTTTGGATAAACCATACAGATACTATGAATGTGACAATTTAGATGAAATTGTAAGCTCTGAATGGTATAGAGTGTTTAGTGACTTGAAAGAGAAATGTAAACATCTGGATTTGAACACGTTCGATATTGTAAAGCAGTCTTGTGACATTAAGTTCATCACCATATATGACCATGCCGTTCCGAAGGTAAAAATGTGTGTGACAATTACCAAGGACTTTAATGCAGTTGTCAGTGTTCACGACAGAATACTGCCGTACACGCACGAACTTTGGAGTAATGTCAGTAGAACCTGCACAGATATACAGAGTGTGAAAAAATTGTTGGATGAGCTAATTAAGTATTCAGTCTGTACGGGTAATAGCAACCCTGATTTGCAAGAATTGATACCAGTTGGGGCATATTTGGATGTATCTGGGGAGTCGAAATATCAGGGATACAGGGAGCAAGGATATATGGGTTCTACTATACGGTCAACATCGTGCTGCCTATTGTCAAAAGGAGGGAGGTGCAAACACTGTGCTGGGTACAGAAGGACGTTACGGAAAACATTGGATCGAAAAAACGAGAAAGAAATCATACATTCCTCTCAGAGAGATTTTTTAACATCAAAAGTCCCAAATGGACGACTCACAGAAAATGAAAAACTTCTTAAGATAAAGCAATTAAAACGATATTCGTGCCTTTTAGAGACAGAAGTGGAGAAACTTTCACGGAAAGTAGACCATCAAATCAGGCAAACAGGAGTGATTCTTGACGAATTTGAAAGTTCAGATTTCATGGACATTATGAATGAGCATCATGAAAGTGTTCAAAAAAGTTACCCAATTGAAAGTTCATACCAAAGGCTCTTTTGGGAACAGCAGAGAAAGCATGCCACATTAAAGAATAAAAAGTCTATGCGTTGGCACCCAATGATAATTAAATGGTGCATCTACCTCAAGAGCAAATCAGTGGTCACCTATGATGCCTTGAAAAACTCTGGATTTATTCGTTTACCTAGTGAGAGAACATTACATGACTATTCAAGCGTAATTCAGAAAGGAACCGACTTTCAACCTGATATTATTGAAATGCTAATCAGTGAAGTGTATGGCTCGGGAAGTGAAGAAGTGCCTGCCCATAAAAAGATAGTGGGGATTTTACAGGACGAAATTCGAATTAAGAGTGATTTGGTTTACGACAGACATTCAGGACAACTTATTGGATTTATTGATCTCGGAAGTATAGGTAACGATCTTGTGAATATGGATGAATATTTCAAAAAAGAAACGAAGAAACTAGCAAAATATGTGTTGGTCATTATGGTTAGAGGTATCTCCAGCAATCTGAAATTCCCCTTAGCCCATTTTGCCACTAGTGGTGTGACGTCGGATCAGTTGTTTAGTGTTCTGTGGCAAGCTGTAGAAATACTCGAAATTGATATTGGTCTTACAGTCTTATTCATCACCAGTGATGGTGCATCTCCCATTAGAAGATTTATTCGTCTGCACGCTACGGAAGACAATGGCACTACCATTTATAGATCACCCAACGTTTTCGCTCAAGATGGTCGTTACATTTATTTTATATTAGATCCTCCTCATTTGATCAAAACTGCCAGGAATTGTTTTGGAAATTCGCATGCACACAAAAAAACGAGACAGTTGTGGAAGGATGGTCACACAATATCTTGGATGCATATTGTGGACCTTTACAAGGATCATTGTACTGGGATATACCGGCTTTGCCCAAAATTAAGTAAGGCGCACATTGATATGACGCCTTTTTCGTGTATGAAAGTTAGTCTAGCTGCCCAAGTGTTATCATCAACTGTCGCTAATGCACTGGAAATGTTGTATGGAAATACTACTGTGGAAACTGTAAAATTTATAAGGCATATGAACAAATTCTTTGACTGTCTGAATGTCGGGAATCTATGGTCAGCACAAAAGACAAGAAATGACAATGTGAAACCATTCGTAGATGTAGATGATGAAAGGCTTGAATACCTGTTAAATGATTTTCTTAATTACTTCAGTGAGTGGCGGACAAGTATAGAGAACAGACACGGTCAATTGACAAAATCTCAAAAGAGTGGGATGCAGTTAAGCTACCAAACGCTTGAAGGATTAGAAATCACTGTTAAATCAGTTGTACACTGTATTCGGTATTGCCTTGAACATGGGATGCCTTTTGTCTTGACGGAAAAATTTAATCAAGACCCCATAGAGCAGCATTTCGGTGTTCATAGGAGCAGTCAAGGGTGTAACACTAATCCAAATTTGAATCGGTTCAATAATGCAATGGTACAAATAAGGATGGTTGGTGGACAGGCTTTGGCTCCTATTCGCGGAAACACCAAGAGACATGTAGAGTTGAACCCAATTGACAACACTCCTTTGCCTAAGAAAAAGCGCCAAACATTATAAAAACTAAGGATATCATACTCGTTGTGCTGTTAAATGGTTAGGACGTTTAAAGAGAGTGTACATCAGGTCTTTCGTAGAAGAGCCTTAAATATTACATATGTTCCCAATTTGTGATAAGAAAAATTTAATTGTCATATCAATAAAATTATTGTGTTAGTGGGTGTTTTCAGGTCTAAATTTTAAAAGCAGAAAATATCATTGTTTATCAATTTTAAGTCATACACCTAGACCCTCTTGAAAAGTTGGTGTCCCCCCCCCTTTAAGACAAATATTGAAAAATAAGCAATACCGTTTATCTGAGTTTTATTCTTATAATGTTTTAAAACATGCATAATGATACATATACTTGATATATATAATAAATATCATGTAAAAACATATAAAAATTAAATTGTTAAAAGGGACTGAGACAAATCTTGATTTTTTACAACTATTTGCATTTCTCATTTTATTTCTAACAAAACTTTCATATAATGTTTTTGCAAATTATTGAGTAATATAATAATTGTTTTTTTGATTTTTTACAACTATTTGCATTTCTCATTTTATTTCTAACAAAACTTTCATATAATGTTTTTGCAAATTATTGAGTAATATAATAATTGTTTTTTTGACGTTTACTCGTTCTTTATTATATCAGTATATGGTCAAAATGATACTTGTACTCGTAGGATTAATAAATAAAAGGTGATATTTAATGTTTGATGAATACTATAAGATTTGTCAAGTGTCCATTTAAAAAGTTGAATGTTTTATTTTCAAGATTGGCGAACTATTTTGAATGTTTAGTTACATACTAATATTAAATCGGAACTTCTAATGCCCCATAGTATAACATTTGTAACTGATGTAATACAACATAGTTTAACATTTTGAATTTCAATTTATGTACTGGTACTGCATAAATATAGGTCATTTTAATGAAAAGGTAAAAGTTGCAATGCATGACTGTTACATGTTCTAAGCTTGAAACTAGCTTATCCGATAATAAATCGATGACATTGTTGTGTAGTAATGTTGAAATATGGTTCAAATGTACCCATATGAAATTTCTTTACAAAGAAAATGAAAAATAATTAAAACAAAATATGGGGCGTTTAATATGAGTTCCCGTTTAACATATTTTACAGACCATCAACAAACAGCATGTAAGTTGGGGAATGTTTCTTATGGTTAGTGTTTCTTATGGTTAGTATAATAAATAGGTTAAAATGTGGAACCTATGGCATGATAAAATCTGGTTCATGTTAAACTATTAAATGGCCAATGAACTGAAGTTAAATATTAAAGCAAGACCCATAATTCATGGCCGTTGTTTTTAACATGTTAATACATTATTTTGATGCCTTATGAAGTAATCTCTGTGTCAGTTGTATATTCAAAGTTGGCGAGTAATCTTTGTGATCTAACAATACTGTTAACAAAGCACTATTTTTGATAAGGAAAAAAAAGCACCTATAATAATTATACATTAGTTGTACATGCATGTTCAAAATGGTTCAAATAACATTATGTCTAGCAACACTTGCATCCATTATCATTTAATAGTCAACATTTGCTTATTTGTCTTGTTTTTGAGTACCTGTGTGTTTTTTAGTACTTGTCGGTACTCAATGTGTGTGGTACTCAATGTGTGTTTTGATGTGTTGGCTTCTTAATTACACAAGTGGCGATTTAACAATCACTAATCAACATTTGTTTTATCCTTTAGCACTTTCCTGATGGACTTTTTCGATTCACAGTTGAGTGTGTCCATTTTCATTTTTCTTGCACATGAATTGCCACGTACTGTTAAAAACAGCGTTACACTTTTCTCAATTACATAACTGGAGCACTCCCCAGATACAATCTTTTCTGAGTAATACTTAACCATATGGTTTTCCATGATCTGTTCCTTAAGGGTTGTGATGTTGTATGTGTTGGTGTGTAGATTCTTTTCATCGACAGTCTTTCTCAGACACATTTCACATTCTCTTATAAACATGAAAAAACTGTCAGATGGAGTTTTTAGACCACCGCGACTTATTTTATCTGTCCACTGGGAGTACTTACTAACAAAAGTTTTTTCTGAGTCCGTGTCATTCCTTAATAATCGGTCCATTGCATTACTTACAGCCTCTTGCTTGGCATTGCTAGATTTTGATTTCGGTTTATTTAATGAAGAAATTATAAACCCGCTGATGTAATACAACACTGTTTGGTCGTTCACGGTAAGGGAGGTTTCGTTTTTTTCACTTAATTTTGAGTACAGGGAAGCTCTCTGTTTAACTAAATCTCTAAGAAGCTGATGAAGTAACACGCCAATGAACTGGCGTACAGGCAAAGTGACTTCGCTGTTGGGATCAATGATATTCAGCATTTCTTCAGTCAACTGATGATTACTGATCAACTCTTGGAATTTACCAAACAAAGCTTCATTTGTATTTGTGTCTTTTGTCGCAGCACTATTAAAAACACTCAAGTAAAGAGGCTGCAGAACGCTGTTCATCTGGCTTGTTTTTTCAGCATCGGCCAATAATGATTTTGATATTGTAATAATACCCTTTCCATGAATAGAAGTTTTTATCTGCCTGAACCTGTTTTCAATGATGTTTGTCAAAGATGTTTCCAAAGTGTCTGTAAATATTGTTTTAAAACTGTGTTCATCAACTCCAAATGGTTGCTCAACAGATTTTGCTTCTGCGCTACTGCCTTGTCTGTACTGTGAAGCTGTATACAGAAATAACTTGTAAAACAAATAACTTGCTTTAAAGAATTTGTACAATTTGAAAGTTATTTTACAGTTAAGGTTCAATACTGAATTCTGTACGAATCCAGAGCTATGAGGTTTCATTATTTAACTCTTATCACATGTGTAATGTTAATGAAAAAATTGTTACATAATATATTGCATACTTATATATTGTAAATGTTTTTTTTTTGTACTACATGTACCAGTAGCATTATTAACTCTAGCCAAATTCTATACTGCTCTTGATTAGAATATTTTTTTTCGATTTCTCAATGATTGTCATCAAGAGTGACACTAGTATACAATATATAAAGCAGTATTAAACACCCTATTATTATTAATCTTAAAGGCACTGGAGGCAATCTGAAAGATATATTGGTCCAAATACAAATGAAACCCCTAATAATATGCGTCCGTTTCCTTGACATTCATATATGCATTATATTTAGTCGTATGTTACTTCGGTTAAATAATTGTTTATGAAAATGTTTGGCCTGGAAAACTTGGCGACTCATCAGGGTTCTGTTGCTAAATTCTACTGTTGTTTTTTTTGCTAAGTAACAATTGTACATACATGTATAATCAAATATTAAAGTACATGTACTTAAATCACAAAAGTTATCAGCTTAAAGCATCATGCACATATTTATATGTGAATAATAATAAAGATTTAAACAACAGTTTTCCAGGCCAAATTATTTCAAGAACAGTAAAGTTCAAATAATGGAACATTGCTATTGTTAATGCATAATGCACATTGAAGCTCATTAAAGCACATTGAAGCTGAAACACGTGATGATGATTTTTTTTATCGCATTTGGATTTTCACCCATATTCTATTCCAGATTGGCTCCAGTGCCTTTAAAGTAATGGCTTCTCATACTGGAAAATAATTGCCTTTTGTATACTCAACAAAAAAATGGGGGGCACATCTTTGACAATTACTCTTAGGGAGAAAAGTTAAATGTTTTACTTTTCACTTCTGAACACTCCGATATATCAGGGAGTAATGTTACTGATTATATTTTGTTCTTAACAGACTGCTCAAAAGCTAAAGAGATGCAGTAAGTTGTTTGCCCTTTAGATTATATTGTTGAGTATATAAAAATTTCATGTTGTTTACTTCTGGTAATTATTTGGCGTTTTATTTCGGATTGTTAAATTGTATGGCAAAACATATGATAATACATTATGACATGTCCTTATAAATCGTTAATGTTTTAATAAACTGGTTTGTACTATGCATCTGTATATATTATTTCTTTGTTCAATCCCTCCTTAATCCCGATAGTAACAGCTCATTGACACCACGATAATGGCACGGTTTAATATCATAACTCACAGAGACTGATGCTATGTAATATAAAAGTATATACCTTTTACGTTGTTAATCCCATGTTTCTGTCGCAAATGTCCCCGCAGACCAGAAATAGAGGAATACTCATTTTCACACTCGGAGCAACGATATTTCTTTGAGGATCCCTTAGTTATTGTTTTTTGTTTTTTAGATGTCATTGACTCATCCTCAGACAGTTCTATCTCACTACATGTGTATTCACCTAAGACAAGATCTAAATCAATATCATCATCCCACAATAAAAAATCCGCTTTTCCATAAGACATTTTGACTTAAAATGACCCAATGATGACTTGACAAAGAGAAAAACATTCAGATCATTATATAAATACATTTGTGAAAAGAACAAAACAATTAAGCTATTAATCTTCAAATAAAAATTTGTTGGTGCTTTCTTTAATCCCATTGAAGTTCGGTTACTACACCATTTATGCTTAAATTGTATCCCTTTGAACCATTGTTAAACCAGGAAAGAAGGACATGAGTAATACAAATTAATAATTGAGAACTTAATTAATTTGTGAAAAACAGAATTCAGAATAAATGCACATGCACATTTCATAGTAATTGATTTGACACCTCCGTTAACTATATCGCTATTATAACGGGTTGATCACAAGAAACAAAACAAAACAAAAGACACCCATTAATTATCGGATCGCTATTATAACGGGTGATCAAAGAAAGAAACAAGTTCAAACATAGAACAAAACTATCTGGAAATTAATTGCACAACTTTTAAAACATACTGGTTTAATTAATAAATGAGCGGTCCCAAAAACACGACCACCATCATCTCGCGGGGTATAATAAGGGCTTGTTTTTCACAAGTTACATATATGTAAATAAAACAGTCAGCAATTACTGCAATTAAGATATAAACAAATAAATCAGTACATGCCTATACACTGACATTGGCCGCTTTTTACAGGATATCACGGCGAAAAAAAACCCAGCCATTATGCCGTTTTCTTTTTCAGATAGACTAGTAAACCTGCATAATCAAAACAAATCATACGCTTCGTTCTGAACAAGTATATAATGCTACACATTAAAATAAGTAAAGCATTTTACATTAGACCAGGTGTAAGTATATTTACTCCCTGATTGGACAGACTATCATTTCATCTTTCCACGGCGCAAGGATGGTCGTTTTCAAAGTATGATTTCACCCATTTGCCTACACAATTCGGCAAAATGGTTTAGCGCACTCAATAAAGAAATTATTTTACAACATAATCGTCGTATTATTTTTAAAATTTAAATTATATGTATCGACAGGGAGTATCGTTTACTGACGCATACAAACACGGTAATGCTTACTTGTGAAAAGCGCTGTGTCCGTGAAACGCGCTTGCGATCGATTTACCTGTACGATAAAATAGTAAATGGCGGCGTTCTAGCGCGACAACATAAATCGATAAACTAGAGCGTTTATGAACCCGTTTCTTCTCCCTATGACGTACTCCCTGTTTACACAGAGCTACCCATCGATACATTGTAAATTGTCGTCGTTGAACATTTTACATCGACGTTACCAGGCGCATTGTTATAGCGATCGAGGTGACTGATGGAACAATGCAAACATACCATTTTTACAATGAAATTGTTGAATAGACTTGCAAACAAGTTTCTAATTCATAAAAGTATACTGTATCTTGACCTAATTGAATCTAACACTCGATAAAAAACATGATGGAAACTGGGCTTGTAAACAAAATGATTTCTCAGTTTTAGTCTATTTATAAAAAGGTCGCGTGCCACTTCGATAATTTATAAAGAACAAAATTCTTTGATATCAAATTTCCAAGAAGAGGTAACCTAATAGAAAATAGAGTAAAAATTGTCAGGATACATAGATTTGACTGAAAAATTAGTTTATGTTTATATAAGTGACGGAAAGGGACCCCCGACGAGTACAGTTTTTGCAATGTTTTTCACAAATTTGAATAGTTGATGATTTTATGACAAAGAAATGGAATAGCTAGAAATAAATCACACAAATAACGATACTGAAAAGATAAGACTGATTGACGGGTACTACTTTAATAATTCCAAGAATTATTTGGGACTGAGTTTTGTCGGTATAAAAAAAGATGTCGTGCTTTATGGTCTAATGATCAGAGTGGTTATCAGTAGGCCAAACGGATATTTTTTAGGGGGATTACTTTTATTAGATGGGATGGCGAGTTGTCCATCGTCCGTCATCCGTCCGTTAACGTTTGCCTCGTTACCACGATAGGGCCTTCATTTTTCGACCTTTTTCAAACTTTACCAGATTGTTGATATCAATGAAATTTCGGGCGAGTTCGAAACCAGCCTGATATGATCATTTACACCAGATTTATCAGATTGTTTATATCCATAAAAGCTCAAAAGAGTTTGAAAACCAGCCAGATCGAATCACTTGTACCGGAGTTATGGCCCTTGATTTTCTGAAATATGCTATAATTTGGCCTCGTTAACACGATAGGACCTTCGTTTTTCATCCGATCTTTTTTAAACATTTCATGTTTATTGATTTCAATAAAAGCTCGGAAGAGATCGAAAATCAGCCGGATCGGAGCAGTAACACCAAAGTTATGGCCCTTGATTTAGTTTAAAATGCTGTATTTTGCATCGTTAAGACGATATGGCCATCATTTTTCAACCGATCTTTACTAAACTTTACCAGATGGTTACTATCAATGAAGTCTTGGATAAATTTGAAAACAAATCAAATCGGATTAGTAACACCGGAATTATGGCCCTTGAATTAGTTCAAAGATGCTGTATTTTGCCTCGTTAAGACGATATGACCTTCGTTTGGGTTATCAGTACCAAGCATAGTTATACATATCGTCACCGTGTTCCGTTGAATGATTTGGCGGAGTTCTGGCCCTTTAAAGATTTAAATACACAAACCTTGTCTGGATTAGTTCTCCTTGACCCCTGGCCGGATTTCAACGAAATCTTTTGGAGATGATCAGTAACAGGTCTAGTTGTGCATATCGTCGCCGTGTTCCGGTTGAATGATTGTTGGGGGAGATATTTCCCTTTAAAGGTTTAATTATACACATTTTGTCTGAACCCCTGACGGATTTCAGCGAAACTTTTCAGGGATGATCGATACCAAGCTTGATTTAGGCGGAGTTGTCGCCCTTTAAAGTTTTAATACACAAACTTTGGTCCGACTAGTTCTCCTAATGCCCTGGCCGGATTTTAACGAATATTGGCGGGGATGATGAGTACCAAACCCAGTTGCGCATATCATCTCCGTGTTCCAGTTGAATGAATTTTGGCAGAGTTATAACCCTTTAAAGGTTTTAATACACTAAATGTATACAGACTAGTTCTCCTGAACCTCTGGCCATATTTCAGCGAAACGTGGCAGGGATGATCAGTACCAAGCCGTGTTGCGCATTTCATCGCAATGTTTCGGTTGAATGATTTTTGATAGAGTTATGGCCCCTTATGCAGAAACTTTAGTCAGTAGTGCGTCCACAGACCCTCGTGTGCCTCTTGTTACAGTTAAATCAGTGAAAGATCGGGATTTCTCAGTGAAAGAAAATTCATAATCGCTAATATTAATTAACTCTGAACACAACAATAACTAACGTTGACGTTTTAAGAAACAAACTTAAAAAATGCACTATATGGATTATTTGAATGCTGGGTTCGGTAATAATAAAATCCTTCACGAAATGGTAGGTAAGTTTGAACGTGCCTACAGTCTCGTGAAATTCCTTTATTACATAACCCAGCAGTTAAATAATCTCTGTTTAACCCATACCTGTCAACTCAGGCATTGGCGTGAGACACCCGCATTTTTGTGTCAAATCACTCTCACACGCATACATTTTACGTTCTCACGCATTCTAAAAAGTTGACCAAAATATGTTTTAAATAAATTTGATTCGATTTTATCTCAAAAATCGATAAAAGGTAGTTTAATCCGTATATTGTTTGACAATTAAGTTGCAATGTATGATCATATGTTCGGTATTACAAGTATACTTCTGAGTTACAAAGCTACATTTCCTGAAATTTAAACACAGCATTACCATCTCGGATTGTAGCGGGCTTCTCAAGCTTGCCTTCCATTGGGCCAATACACGTGATTGAATGCTTCAGCTCGTACATATACGGGGACCCGCCGCTACACATCTCTTCATGCGCGACGGTATACATTTATCGAACAGAGGGACCAGTACATTAGTACAAAACATACATAAATCCTTTGAGATTATTAAACCCCGCACTGATAAAAATCATCAGGATGTCCAACCTTTAAGACAATACACTGAACAAAATTGCTAAGTATCAACTTTTGTATCTTAACTAATTTTCTTATTTTAAATATATTTTAGAATAGATATATGATAAGTATTTTGTTTTTACCCATAGTTTGTAAAACATTTATTTTTTGTTTAAATTGTTACATCTTTTGAGAGTTACCCTCCCTTTATATGAAAACATGAAATGTGCTGATAAAACACATAGCATGAGTCAAAGATTGCTTAAAGATATACAATTCTTAAAATTGGTATGAAATAATAGAAAAAAACATAAACATTTGACCCATTTATCGCAGATTTTCCGTCTATAAAAAAAATGAAATATGGATAATCTTAAATTACCTCCCATTACATTGAATATTGTTTGAAATTCAAGTAACTGTAATTCAGCGTTAACATTAAATAGTTCGAAAATTTCTTTTGCAAACGCATTTGTAGTGGTAATGCTAGTAAAACTTGATGTCAAAATAAATTTAACAGGCATATGTTAGAATTAGGAACATCGAAAGCTTCACTAATTCGAAGTACATAATAAAATCCTATATACCCAGTTGCATAAGTGTTATAACTTATTTCTAAGAACACACATTGACTTAAAAGTTTTAAAATATGTTCATGCAATCAGAGAAGACGATTTACACTCGTTATTTTGCAGTTTAACCGTATCTCTAATCAAGCTCAAAATACACAAGACAATGAGAATATTATTGACATATTCTTAGATTGATACTTAGCAATTTGGTTTAGTATATATACGTTCGCGATGGAGATATAGCCATAGAAATGTTGACTTCAGACAGAGGCAATAGGAAAACAAGAACGAACCCTGCTATCATACAAACTGTACTAATAAGTACGATATTCTTTTAAATTTGTGTTCACACTGTAATACTAAAAAGTGTTCTTGCTTTCAAACTAATGACTCTGTTAATGAAACTAAAGCTTCCAAACCTGTGAACGAAAATGAACGAAAATGAAAAGTGTGCTTGTTTTCAGTAACTATGTAAATGACACTCAAACTTCCGAAATAGCTACACGAACGACAGTTGTGGTTTAAATATTACACATGTAAAAAGTTATTATATTGCTGGAACCTATTAGCACATATTGTAAATTGGATGGTAATGGAAGGAAGGATATACATTGTAACACACATGTTTCAGAATCATTTTTCAAATTAAAACAGAAGGATTATAAATAGCAAACCTAAAAGTGCAACATAAACTTGACGAGCCGCCGCTACAAATCCATTTATGTGCAAATATACATGAAAAGGCATCTCTACATCTGAATATAGCATAAAAATGATCTTTAAGAAATGATTATTGAGAAAAATGCTGAAAATAATAAACTCAAACTAAGGGTTACCCGTCAAAATTTTGATTTTCCAGGAAAAGTATCAGTCTCCCGCTTTAATTTTGACATTTTTTCAAAGTAGTCTGTCTTCATTGATATGTGTGTCTGTTTTACAAGCCAATAGCTGTAAAATACAGCTAAAATTATGCTTATACCTGTATTGGTTTTGAAAATATAACTAATTTAAACATGGTATCAAGTAAAATTTCAGCTAATTCCTGCAATATGAAGATAACTTGAAGTAACTATACATACACAGACGGGATTTCTGAATAACCGTGTTAACTGTGTCCTAACATGTCTAAAACGTTCACAGATACACAAACACTTAGAGGTGAAGGATGTAAGATACCCGTTCTGCAGCTCTAAAGCGCAAGGGCTTAGAGATGAATGATGGAAATTCCCATTCTGAAGCTCTAAATTGCAAGGCATTAGAGATGAATGATGAAAGATACCTGTTCTGCAGCTCTAAAGCGCAATGCCTTAGCATTAAACGATGAAAGATACCCGCGTTTTGCAGCTCTAAAGCGCAATACCTTAGAGATGACGGATGAAAATGTCATTCTGCAGCTCTAAAGCGCAATGCCTTAAGAATAACGAATAAAAGATACCCATTCTGCAGCTCTTTCTTAACGTCTCACACCACAATTAATTTTCCATTGGGTCCCATTGTAATGTTTTTGTTCGTGGCATAGAGATAAAAAAGATTTGCAACATGTATTTATGCTTAAATTCTTCATTGATCCAATATCTGCATGTTATTAACTTTTAACAAATATTTACCAGATTGAAATTCTTTTAACTTCATGTTTGCCTGACACCTATCAAAATTTAGACAAAAATACAACCCCGTGGTGATTAGACCCATGATGTGTAAAATGAGGCAGAATTAGCTAGAAATCTTTTATCAACATGCATTTTTCTGTGATCTCTTCCTAAAATGCTGTAGATTTAGAACCTGGTAAAGATAAATCAATGTATCCTGTAAAATGTAGAAAAGCGAACTTGTTTTTTTTTATCTACCTCCTTCATCTGTAGGGCACGAGTATTCAAGGGAGATAATAGTGGTGTGAGTCCTATACATAAGTAAATTAATAACATATTCTGAAAATAACAGACATAATTTAAGATCATGCATTAAACATGACATTACACATCCCAGACCTAAATCCGAATATGTAAAACAAGATTTTACCTATGTTGCCATGTGGACTTGGAAATCAATCCCAGAAAATATCTGACTTCTGTTTCTATTTCTGCTTTGAAATGCAATTATAAACTCTCTTTTTTTCAAGATAACAGGTGTTTCGCTCAAATTAAGTTGTGTTAATATTGAATGCTTGTTTTGTATGCCAGCTTGTAACATAGTAGTAATGTTAGGTGCATGTATTCACTTGGCATTGTTTATAAGTTGCTGTTGTTATTAGAAGGCCCCATGGAAGATACTGTTGTGCAATTGTTTGTATACTCTTAATGAGTTGTACCTTCATGAAATAAAGAATTTATTATTATTATCATTATTATTATTATTATTACAGCTATGTTAACCTATTGCCGCTATATTCATAAAAGGGGATGAGAAACCTCGACTTTATTCTAGATTTGAGAACTCGGTTTGATCAAAATGCCTCCGTGGTCGGTATAGTAAAGACGCTCCGTCTAAAACGGACTCACCTCTCACCGCTGGGGGTTCGAATCCCATTGGCTGATCGAATTGTGAAGTGAGAAAGTGTCGATTATTAGGGATGGATCCTCCGCGGTTTACGGTACTGGTTCTCAGTACCCAGGAAAAATGGGGTGGTCTGCCTCTACCACAACAAATCGACCGTCATATCAGTAATTATGTCCTAGCGTGTGCTAAAACTGACGTAAAACACTTTCAAACAAAATGAATCAAAATGAGGCACCGGAATACCACGTGACGTTACAACAGTACAACCACGTGACGTCGTGACGTTAGCGTCACTTCGCTACCGCTTCTGCTTGACACCACAAGTATCAGTGATACTGACAGAATTAAAGCATCAGCGATGAGGTAAGTAATTATGTTACCCATTATTTCGACCTCGTGTAGCTTAGTAGAAATAATATATAGTACATAATACTGTATACATTCTTGTAAGCCATACTTTGTGTAAATAAATAAAGCACCATAAACTTTAGGTAGAGCGTCGTTAGTTCATAGTAACGTGCTTTCTGCCTTGCTTATGTCCACGTAATGATAAAAACTTTAACTTTATTCAATCATTATGAAGTTTTCTTTGTGTTTGTTTTTGTTTTTGTTTTTTTGTTTATATCGTATTTTTTGTCATTTTCAAGGTTATATACGATGGTCGATTTTTTTCTGGTACTTTTCCCGGGTAGAAGTACTAGAACCGGTACCGTACGCCTCCCGCCATCCGTAAGAATCGACACTTTCTCACTGACAGGTTGAACTAAGGAGATGAAAAGCAATTGTTTCTACCTCAATATTGTTGCAAAACGGTCAACTGAAAAAAAAAAGATTTTTGCAATTTCATTCACAATTGCTTTAGTGAAGCCGATATTCTTGCGCATATTTTTTTTTTCTGTTTGTGGTCTTAAAGTTCTTCGGCCATATTTTGTTTCATGAACATTTTTATGTATATTTAAATCGAAATCAATACACAACAATAGATATTTACAATTCACAAAGCGAGAATAAGATTTTTTTTTTTTTTGATTTTTTCTATTCCAATCAATGGTATTGTTAAATATTTATATACTCTGTAAAATAATTTTTAGTCCATGCAGTGTTCGAACCCGTACAATGATCGCTGAACCATGACATTCGACCATAACCCTTATTATCTCAGTTGATAATTCACAATAGATCAACAATCAAAAATAATTATCGTTTACAATGAAAGTTTGCGAATGTGTCCGTAACTGTTACTTTTTATGGGCTTTGCAACATTTTTTACAGACCCTTTGTGTGTTCGTAATATTTTTTTAAAATCAAATCTTGTTTGGAATTTAATGTTTCTGGTACCAAATTAACCGGGTAGGTTAGACCTTTATAGGACCATATTTTTCCCAGATCACATTTTTCACACACTTGTGAAGAATAAGATCCTATTCTTCACATTTTCAAATGTGACATATGTGTTTGTCCAAAACGGGGGTTAAAAATAAACTCACATTTTTCACAGATTCTGTCCGTGCCTTTTAGTGTTGCAACGTATTTATGGCATCATCATCATCATCATCATCATCATCATCTTGAGGGGCAGATATATAATTATTGCCTTCGACGTCTGTCCGTCCGTCCGTCCGTCTGTTTGTCTCCATAACCCCTGGCCAGATTCACACGAGTGATTGGTACCAAACCTAGTTGTGCATATCGCCTTTGCGTTCTGTTCGCTTAATTTTTGTCAGAGTTATGGGACTTTGTTATTCGGCTCATAGCGAAGGTTCTTAGTTCATAGTGGGCTATTACGTTTATTTTATGTCCATCGTTCGTCCATTTTCCACTGCTGGTTTGTTCACACTGTAGAGGCCACATTGTTCAAACAAACGTGATCAAACTTGGCAACAAATATTAATATGTGGTCACAAGATCTTGGCCAAGTTCGATTATAAGCATAATCGGAATATTAGATCAGGGGGTTGTGGCCCTTGAATTTTCAAAATTGACCATATTTTTATCATGTTTTCCATCTAGCGCCAAATCCTAATCATGTTTCGACAAAATATGTTTGGCCATTATACGATTTCGGTCAGGTTCGAGTTTAAACCATTTATTGGACTGTTGTGAAGAGTTGCCTGCCCTTGATTCAGCAAACGTATGTCAAAAAGCTTATCACCAATGGAGGGTCATGGCTTCGAGCCCCACTAGCGGCGCTAACGACTTGACTATTTAAGTGAGAAAGTTGACTGTTTCTTACGTAGGATGGGAGTCTAGTACCTTCCTTCCCGGGAAATATGGTTAGGTAAACTATCCGCCTGTACATGACTGAAATACTGTTGAAAACGGGCGTTTAACTTGGAAAACAAACAATGTCGTATGTTGACATGTTACACACGGTAGTAACTACATTTGTCACCAATCCTAATCATTCTTGGACTCATTGTCTATGACTGTCAGATCTTTATAAGTTCAGTTTTCAGCCAGATTGGACCACTGGGTCAAGACTTACGTGCTATTCATTTATCAAAGATTGCTGTTTTTAAGAATGTTTACAATCTAGCATGCTCATTTCTTAATCGATCCTATCCATACATGGAAATACATGTAATATTTGTGGCATAAAGATCTCGATAAAGGTCGATTTTGAGCCCGATTAAACGGTCGGATCAAGAGTTGTATGCCCTTGATTTATCAAAGAATGGCATATTTAGCAATGTAAACACTCTAGCACCTTCATTGTTTACTGATCCGAATAATATGTGATACACGATATATTAGTGATGGGAATCGGTTGGGATTTCATAATCGATTAATCGGCTAGACAAAAGCGATATATATCGATTAACAATCGGAGCAGATCGGACCATTGTGTGATGAGTTGCATGCTCTTGTTGTGCCCCTCCCCCCCCCCCCCCACCCCACCCCCACCCCCTCCCCTTGAAGAACCGGAGTATATGGCTTTGCACATGGCGTCGGTTTGTAGAACATGTATATTAACTTGAGGACAGTTAGGCATAGTATCCTTAATTTGGTATGCGCGTTGGTCACGCGTATTGACTTTGAAGTCAAATGACTTTGGACAATGGAACGATAGAGAATGGTTGGGTCTACGCTCCTCAAACTTGGTATGGAGATTAATTATGACCAGTAGTTAATCCCTACTGATGTTGAGGTCAGTAGGTCAAAGTTCAAGGTCGCTTCACCTGGGACAAATCAATAACTCAAGAACAGTTGCGCCTAGGATCCGTAATTTTGGTATGCAGTTTGGACATGACCAGTAGATAACCCTTTTTAATAATGAGATCATTAAGTCAATATAAAGATGACCTTGGTCATTGATTATGGATTTTGGCTCCTATAACAGGGATTTTGCTCTCTGTTATAGTGATAATTGTTTGATATACATGTATAGAATAATTATTTAATTATATCCTTTGCTTCCGACCAGTTTTATCATGGACGTGTTCCGAGTGGGGTTCAAACCTACGACCCTCCGATCGCAAGTCCAACGCGCTAACCATTCGGCCACGCCGCGATGAGATGATGGACATACATGCCCGAATTTCATGAAAATCCTTTCAGGGATTTAGGAGATATGGAGCGGACACAAAATATAATCAAATGTCTTTTAACATCAATGTGTGACCTTGACCTTGACCCGAGGCGGTCGAAGCATGCGCTCTGCACATTGGCTTCTTATGTGAATATTTGTGCCAAGTTATTTTAAAATTCCTCATTTCGTTACAAAGTTACAGCCCAGACACGAAATGCTAACACACGGACATGTACCATATCATAGTGAACATACATTACAATTTAGTTTGGCACAAGCCGGGATCGAACACGCACCGCTACGGCGACAGCGCCTAGCAACAGCAAATTCGACCACGTTACCAACTGCGCTACCCCAACAACTCCCAAAAAGGTTTCGCAAGTTAATATACGTTAACCCTTTTTGATGGATCAGTTTCTATGGAAACGAACCTAATAGCATACGACTTACGGTAAATACATTTCGGAGTTCATAACCCAGCAATATGTGAAAAATGCGATTTAGATGTAAAAATTCACATCTTTGGTAAAATTGCACATTAATATTGAAATGTGAAAAATGCGATTTCATGTCACATCAAAATTTCACATGTGAAATATGTGACTGTGTTGTGTGAAAAATGAGATCCCATTCTTCACATCTGTGACGAATATGATCCTATATCTTCACACGTGTGAAAAATGTGATCTGGGAAAATTATGGTCCTACAGACCTTGGTTACTAAAAAAAGATACTTAAATTTTGTCCACTAGTTTTATTTCTATATGACTTTATATACCCTGGTCCAAAACTTTTTTTACCGAGTATATATAATTATACATGGTCCTATAGATTATATAGTAGTATTATATCATGTAATAGAAAATGAAATAGTAGTAGTACAAAAAACATATTATTGGTTAGTGTACTATCATTGATAATTGGATTTGCAAACCTGGTTGAAATCAATCATCCATGACACTTTATATCAATGTGTTAGCATTTTTTTATTTTTTTTATATATTTTATTTATTTTTATATGTGAGGACACATGGCGATTCTAACTTGATGTCTAGTTAATTTGTTCTATAGACAACCTTTGTATATTAGTTTTGCATCACGTTAATCTATTAAGAGTAACAACAACAACAAAAAAAAGCAATCTCTCCACACTATCCTATAAACCCAAAAGAAGTAATAGATATGTGACACCAATGACAATTAGGTTTGATACAGCCCTAACGGTTGTCATGTGCCCCTTAGAACGGGGAGATTACAACAGTTGTTAACATAGTTCCTGAACACCAGTGCATGAAAAAAGGGGTTCAATCCAACCTTAAAGGAACACACGGCAATCTTGAAGTTGTTATCGAACATCAAAATTAACTTCTCGATTGATTAATTCAGTGAGATTAAAATTAAAATTAACTTCTCGATTGATTAATTCAGTGACATTTTGACTTTAAACCTGCTCGCATATCATTAAATAAAAAAAATGAGTTTTCAATTTTCATCGTTATTTTACCAAATGTTGAAATATATTGTTGGTGCAATATTATCAAAAGTCAGTAATATGCAAAAACAATTTGCTTTTTACAATTCTTATAATTAAAATTAATGACTGAAATAATGCATGCTATGTTGAAAAACTAACGGGACGCCGCGAGTTTTTAAAAATCAAGATTGCCATGTGTCCCTTTAATTATACGGAAATGCTATGTGTTGAATTTTGTTGGAATTCAATGTCAGTTAAATGTCGGATAAAAGTTTGCAACCATTTAAACGCAATGTAAATCTGACATTTATGGGAAATTTAAATTTACTGATACATTATAATACTTGTAATGTAAGTGTAGTTTAGTAGTGATTTAATTTGTAATTAAATTCCTCATGTCATGCAGTGTACATGTAATCTCCCATCTGTGTTGGTTACTCCATCACACATCTCTTAATGTATTTGTATTGTACACTCCCTTATCTTTGGTATGCAGGGGAGATAACATAAGTATTACACAAATTATAGGTTAACTAAGTATAGGATAGAGCATGAGTTTTGCACGTGTACGGGGAGATAATGCACGAGCGTTAGCGAGTGCATTATCGTCCGTACACGTGCAAGACTCATGCTCTATAGTATTTATACCACAATAACTAACATATGCTGTGTATATCCTCGGGTATTACACGATGCATTAGTGTGTATTTAGGCTATTGTGGTATAACAACATTTATCTGTTCTAGAAGCATGCATTTAATTTTGGAATAGTATTTCATGTTTAACATAAAGACTAGATAATTGTAAAAGAAATATAAAAAAATATAAATTAAAAAAAAAAATGAGGATGAGAAAAAAAATAAAGTGATTAGGTGTGTACTGATGGAGTAAGTAACGATTCTATAAATAAAGGTGGAATCTTATTTTATATATATTTTAAAACAATTAATGCAGATTCCATCCAGTCAGTTTAAAGTCAGGTCCACCACATTTGATAAGGTTTTGTTGTTTTAATAAAATCCTATACTTTGTCCATTGCCTTCGAAAATGTCTCGTTTCATATTCATGTAGGCTACATTACTCAATTTTAACAAGCATTTGCATATAGTTCTTAAAAACCGTTAAAGTAGGATTAGTTTTCTTTAATTTTTGATTGAATATATACTCAGTAAAAAAAATTTGGGACAGGGTATATAAAGTCATATAAAAATAAAACTAGTGGACAAAATTTAAGTATATTTTTCTAGTAACCAAGGTCTACCCTACCCGGTTAATTTGGTACCACAAACATTAAATTCCAAACAAGATTTGATTTTAAAACGATATCGCGAACACACAAAGGGTCTGAAAAAAATATTGCTAAGTCCGTACAAAGTAACAGTTACGGACACATTCGAGTAACCAATAAAAAGATTATTATTTTTTCGCAAACTTTCATTGTAAACGATAATTATTGTTGATTGTTGATCTATTGTGAACTGAGATAATAAGGGTTATGGTCGAATGTCATGGTTCAGCGATCATTGTACGGTTTCGAACACAGCCATGGTCCAAAACTTCTTTTACAGAGTATACTTTTTCTTGGCAGTAAAGTGGAGTTTATTTAAAACGATATCAAAAAGATGCTGTCGGTTATTGACCATACTGTATTAATGTCCTTACACTTATTATGAAAGAAAAGTGCAAGTGTTTGCCAAAATTCCTTTGTTATATTACATTCATAGAATAAGTGTTTTATTGTTTCTATACCTTCGTTACAAAATTCACAAAGGTCTGAATCAGAAATATTCATTTTATTAATAAATAATTTGTCCCCAAGATTCTATGATTTATTCTAAATTGAAACCATTGCAGATTTGAATCCTTTGTCGATTTGAATGGCAGTTTGAATAATTTTGACCAGTATATACTTTGGGTAATATTCTAGGCCCCGTTTTATTAAACATCTTACGATAAGTCTCAAATTTTAAAACTGTTCACAATTTTGCACATAAGTATTCGATATAGACAATTATGTGTGCATTATGTGCAGAAGAATCAAGTGTATATGAAAACGAAATGAAATCGCGTTCATATCAAGTAAAGAATATAAGAAATTAACTTATGACCAAAATTGTCGCAAGTTCTTTCATAAAACCGGGCCCAGATCATTTATCCATTTTCTTGTTAACAAGGTTGCATTTTTATTGGACAGCACTGCGCATAAATGGATCTGCATGCTTTTTTCATCCTTTAGGATTATTCCTATATGAAGGGGTATTATAGGATTTGGACTATAGCTAGAATACCAATGTCTTAGAAAAATAGGATTGTGTCCGACCTTAATATGTGGATTATGCCATAAATGAACACAATGACATTTATTCCATGATGTTGGATCTGTATTAGCTGCAAACAGTTTATAACTAGTAAAAATATCTTTCCAAAATAGATTATGTATTTTATTTATATTACTAGAGATATAATCTGCGCCAAAACAAGAGAAATTAAAACAAAAACATGCATATAATTCAATGGAAATATTTAGAGATTTGTTATTGCCTGATCCAAGTTAGTTTGAGTGAAATGAAGAATATATCCAAATCCAACATTCGAAGACCAACTTGCGAGTATTGAAGGCAGATAGTTGATCTTTTAATTTTATCAGGTTTTCCACTCCATAAAAAGTTAAAGAAGAGTGTTTTTAATTCCCGGATCTTGTATGGTTTCGGATTTGGCAAAGTTAAGATAATTGGTTTATTTTGCACATGGCTAGGCTCTTTATTACTGTAATTTTTCCAATAGGCGTCAGTATTCTTTGGAGCAGTTTAATAGTAATTGTTTAATTATATACATGTCTATATGTACGTACTATTTGCATGTGAACTGTTGGGCGTAATGCCTTATGTTTGAATAAAAAATATCTATCTATATCTATCAATAATATTTATTTGGGCAGGTTTCATTTAGCGATTATTTCCGTTTTGCGAATACAAAAACAGTTGCTCTGTACTGGTTGGCAAAGACTAAATTCAGGTTACGGTAATGAAATTAGGCTAATTAACTTCACTAAATCAAGAAAACCATATATGTATATTGATTTTAGAGCACTTACCAATCGACTGCATATATTTTATTTTTCAGTTCATATGACTCAGAAGAAATCTATGATTTTTCTTATCTGCTTGGTAAGTCACACTTTTAATCTCGCTGTGCCGTTTCAAAATATAGACACAAATATGATATGTATGTGCATATTACATAAATGATATGTCTTTGACGATGAATCCTACCTATTCAAGACTCAAACTTCGTTCGTATGGAACAAGGGAACACTGATATGTTAATGGATTGAGTCCTTCCGAGTAAATAGGGACACGTTTGGTGGAAAACAAGACCGCTGCTGATTATGAGTCGGAGCGGGGTACCACAAGGACGATTTTTAGACTCATACTAGTTTTTGTTCATCTAATAAATCAAATGTTTGCTTAAGCTGTTTGCAGACGATAGAAGTGTGTGACACTATCCAGGACATTACTCCTAAAATCCAATGTATGCTAAATCAATCAAAATGTTTTTATTATATTTGTCAGGGGCGAATCCAAGAATCCCGACGACCACACCCCCACCCCACCACACCCCCGACGATCCCAAGTCCCCACTAAAATCTGAAAGGTTATAAAAATTCATACGTAAAAAGCGTTTTTCCTTGATCAATTCATTTACTAATAACTCCAGCATCATCCAGAAATACTGTAATGAACACAAGTTTCCGATTTGTACTTTTAGATAAGGACAAGGAGCCTGCGCGCTTTGACGCAGGTAATTCGGTCGAAGGGGATGGGCCTCGGACCCGACCTCTGTATCGACCAAAACCCATCAAAGATACCGTCGTCCGCCTTCCGCCCGTGTTGGTAGGTCGCAACCTCGCCGCTCCGGTCGTCAGGAACATGGCGGCGGACAGTCGCGTCCGGTGTTCTGCTAAGATGGAGCTTGACTGGGACCAAGAGAGGACGAAGCTGACTGGTAAGTTGGAACATATATGAAATATCTACCTTCAAATTGAAAACTTCGGGATCCCGCAATATATGAGATGTTGCGAGTGGATCTACCTTATTAACATGCATCTCTTCAGAATGTTCTCATTGTTTCTGACTGGATTCACATAATCAGTCTATTTGGCTATTCTCCTGTGAAAATATAAAAAAAAATCTGAAAGTTCTGGATACGTATTTACACAGACATATTAATAAACAGATAGGAAAGTTCCGTTACAATGAAGTAACCAAAATATCACGTGTCACCTTAACTTTTCCTTCTATCTTCTCTCTCAGTTATTCACTGATTTTGAGGAGAATACATTCAAAAGATTCATAGTGAATAGTAAAATGGGATTATAATAATTTATGTTTATTTTCAAAATAAGAAATTGTATGAAAAAGATTTTTAAAGTTAAAAATGTCATTATGTTTTGCTTTTCTGTTGAAAATCAAGGTTTTGACATAGACAGAGTTTCCGTCAAACTCCTTTTTTTACTCTAAATGTAAGAGAAAGCAAAATACTATCAAAGAAAGACAATTAAATTTATGATGGGATTTGGCATGAATGAAACTTGTATCTATAAAACTCTTCATGATATATGTGTTTAAAGTTGGGAAATATTTTGTGAAATTTTCGCACTGTGCCACGTGAAATTTGAATAATTTTCGTAGTGTCCAATCTATTTGTTATTAGGTTTGTGGTATTTACAAAGCACACATAACATTAATAGTCATTAAAAGTACTTGATCTATATAACCTTACTGGCGTGGTTGTAGTTTAATCGACTGTGAACTGCTCTGCTGAGTTATGTGCTCCATCTGGTTGTTTTGTCATAATTGTGTCATTTATCAATCATTGTAATCGACGTACTAAATTACTTGCCCCTCGAGGGTTCTTAATTTGTAATACAATCTTGTAATCTTGTATATGGATAAAACAGGCCTGCCAATTCTAATAACATTTTCAGTTCTTCTCTATCACTGAAATGAGGAATCGGATGATCTATTAACACAGAACAGGTCCATTTTCACTGATTAAATTACAATACTGAAACAAACTAGTTTATGTTATGAAAAGTAGTGTAACTAAGTATTCTCTTTTAGTATTAATGTATAGCCTATATAAAAACTACAAAAATGAAGACACGCTCCGGAATTTCTATCGAAATGTTTTCTTTGAACAGTAAAAATCTAATCAAATGTATGTTTGATTAAATGTGTTGGTAGCCCTGATAAAATGAACACTTGGTATGTTTAAAATATCTTGCAAACAGAAGTTTAACTATATTTACATGAAAATAATTAACACCGGGAGCAGTTCAGTTATTTTTTAAATATCTGTTAAACACGTGTAGTTTTAACCATGTGTACAAAACATACATATAAACATGTATAATTATGATTCCTCTGTAGCTATTATACTCACATGTTGTGGGAACGCGTTTTTCAATTAGAACAACTCGTTCCAATCCTTTATTTGATGAAATGTCAAATGTATTCACGCACTATTTTGAAATAAATTACGTTTAAACTAAATATTGTATTAAAAGAAAGAGTTAAAATGCACATTTCGACGATTATAGCTGAAGATATATGATTAATTCACGAACTAAAAACTACACCAAGTGTTAATGTCATGCGTGTACACCCAGTTTTAAATATCATCAGTGTTAATGTCATGCGTATACACACAGTGTTAATGTCATGCGTGTACATCCAGTGTTAATGTCATGCGTGTACATCCAGGGTTAATGTCATGCGTGTACACCCAGTGTTAATGTCATGCGTGTACATCCAGGGTTAATGTCATGCGTGTACATCCAGGGTTAATGTCATGCGTGTACACCCAGTGTTAATGTCATGCGTGTACATCCAGTGTTAATGTCATGCGTGTACATCCAGTGTTAATGTCATGCGTGTACATCCAGTGTTAATGTCATGCGTGTACACCCAGTGTTAATGTCATGCGTGTACACCCAGTGTTAATGTCATGCGTGTAATGCATGCCATAGCATTATATAATACAATGCATGGTGACTAAATACACTAATTATTTTCCCCATAGACACCAATGTTAAAGTGTCACATATTAATGTTTTGCTACAACTTCAACTCAAGCAGTGTAATGTTCATATAGAAAACTAATTTTCCACTTGAAAAATCACCAGAAAAGGTGGGTCACAAGATATGTAAAAACGTTCTTTTTTGTTTACTAAACAGGTCAAGGATACAGCTGTTTTCAGTGCTGGTTGCTCCCAAAGTGTAAGCATAGAGTCAAAATTTCAAAAATGTTCATCAGTGATCCAGTAAAACCTATTAATACGCTTCTTATACATACAGCCACAAAATCGAGCAGAAATGGGCAGTTTTCCCCTACTTATAATGCCCATTTCCATAGGCATTACTTTTTATTATAGGAACTACATTCGACATTCTACACCTCGGAGGTTTACATGTAATTAGTGGTGGTAAACCTATATGCATGCAACCACCATCAAATACTATCATTTTGACGGACTGGATGTTTGTATTTTCACTCTGTCTAGGCCCCAGACAGCAGCAAAAAGAGGTATTAGCACCCACCCGCCACCCACGTTACAACGTCAAATCGCCTTTATGTAGACCCATTGGGCGTATGGGCGCTTATGAATCCCCAAAGTGGCGAGAAGACAGTGTTCCGCATCAAAACTTACGAGAGGGCTGTGGTACGAAGATGACAAAGGACGAACTGGATCTAGAGTGTGTGAAGCTACTCCGGGAGATTGACGAATATGAAAAGCCAAAGCTGAAGGTATGTAATAATATAGTAATGATTTGCCATAGCCTCCCAGCAAGATGAAACTGCATGCTCTTCTTTTGAATAAAAAAAACTTAGTATTATAAAATTATAAGGAAGGTAAACACAGAAAAAGAACAATATTAGCTGTGTCTTATATTCATTCATGATCTACAACGCAACGTGGTTAACCCCTTGGCCACGGAGATGCTCCATGAAAGCTCCCACACAAGGCATTATTCGTCTATTTTATATTTGTTTTGAATTTCCTTATACATTTAAGAGATTGTTTTGTCATTTATCCTTGTATGGTGTTTTCTTCTCTTTTAATTCTTATTAGCATCCTCTCGTGAATGAGATATTTATACATATACCGATTCTTACCCAGTTGTTCAAAGGTCGGTTAACTCTACCAGAAATTGAGCGTGTGAAAGCATTATGTTAAGAAAAAATGCAAATTGAAAAACGTTTAAAGAGACACATGGCAATATTGAGTTTTATTCAAACATTAAAATTTCTTTTCTTTCTTTCTAAGGTTTATAGTCCCTCTACCATATGAGCCCCCGGGAATATTTGCTCCTCGATTTAGTTATCCTGCGTCATTTTGACTTTAAAACTGCTTGCATTTAATTAAACAAAAACTTGAGGTTTCAATTTTCTTCACTATTTTACCAAATGTTTAAATATATTACTGGTGCAATACTATAAAAAGTTAGTAATATGCAAAAATAATTTACTTTGAACTATTTTAACAATTAATATTAATGATTGAACAAATGCAAGTTAGAGGAAAATTAACGGGACGCCGTGAGTTTTTATAAAATCAAGATTGCCGTGTGTCCCTTTAAGGCAATATCGCTGTATTATCAAGCGATGAAATTAGACTATAGTCTCGATTTATTTATCCAGCATCATTTTCACTTTAAACCAGCTTGCATATAATTCAATAAAGTTTTGAGTTTTCTTCTTTTATCTTATTCTGCCACAGGTTTAAATATATTATTGGCGCAATAAAATCAACAGTTGTTAATCTGCAAAAATAAGTTGACGTATACTATTCTTTTAATTATTATTAATGACTGAACAAATGAAATTTATCAAGATTGCCGTGTGTCCATTTATTACGATGGCCCATTTGGCTCACATTAACTTCACTTCTATTTCTTGACTTCCGCATTCCGCATTCCGCATTCCGCATTTCGTAGTAATATTTGCCAGCGCTATATATATCACAGCGCTATATATCACCTGTGGTCCCCGTGTGGTTGCCGGGGTAGAATATAACCACTGCAAACACACCGTCACATGCAGAGGGGTAGGACCCCCCCACACACACACACTCCCCCACAACACCATTCATATTCATTTTGTCATCCCCCCACACTCCCCCCACACCATTCATATTCATTTTGTCATTTTTTGTTATACTCATTAAAGGTTTTCATCATGACCCCTGCATTGTTTCAGGTGCCATCTCGCTCACATCACTAAGAGCAGTGGCAGAAAAACAATAAACATGGCTCCAACGTAAATGGAGTGTCTACAATTTGCAGCAACTCTGTAGTTCAGAATGAGAAGGTCCTAGGCCCATTCTCCATATTTTATCTCGATGTACATGGAGGATGAGCCTGGCATGTCCATGCCTGTTAGGCGCCATATAACCTTTCATGTGTTTGTGCGCCTTAAAACCCAGTTCAATTCAATATATCTCTAGTGGATCCAGGATGATGTATAAACTCAGAGTGGATCACTAGCGGATCCAGAGGGAAACCCGTGTGGGCTGGACTGACTGAGATTTTCTAAATTATATTAAGCCCCCCCCCCCCCCCCCCCCCCCCCACCCCACACACACTCACACCACCACCACACCCCACACCCGTGAAAAGTCGCAAATGTTTGATTTTTATTGTTAAAAACATTTGGTCTAAGTTAGACTCTCTCCCCACGCCTCGATGTAAAATACTGGATCCCGCGTATGTTGATCTAACAAACTCGAGTTAAAAAATGTTTGCTTTTTTAATTATGTTATTTTTAAGTTTCGGGTATTTATTAAAGCTTATTCGCACCACTTATATTTTAAGAGAAGGTAATGGCTTCGCCTCAGAGAGAATGAAAAAACAAAAAGCAAAAAAATAAGTTTTTTTTTCATATTGGCACTAATAATAATATGAGCATTTTTGAAAAGCTTATATTTTTTATTGAAGTTTATAGTATGAGTATATACAAAGGAAAAGCAAATACTCAAGTAGTGTATATTTATAGGGTATTATAGATATACGTTTATGGTGTATTTATACAAAGTATACACGGATACTCAGGTTATAGGGAATTTAATTTAATGTTATGGGGTTTATATAAGTAGTAAAAATAGGTTTATATAGGAGTAAAAATACAACAATCGTGGTCACTGGCAATATTCATACACTTTTATACATACAACTTTTATATTATTAAATATAAAATATGAGAAGTAATTGCATCTTTAACAGTAACACTGAGATTTCAGTAGAGGGTTATATAATTTAGAAAATCTCAGTCCGGCCCTATTGGCTTCCCTCTGTATCCGCTAGTAATCCACTCTGAGTTTACACACCACTCTGCGTCCGCTAGTGATATATAGCGCTGGCAAAAATTACTACGAAATGCCTACGAAATGCGGAATGCGGAATTCGGAATGCGGAATGCGGAAGTCAGGAAATAGAAGTGAAGTAAATGTGAGCCAAATGGGCCATCGTAATTTATAGTGTGTTCTATCTGGTCCCTTGATTCAAACCTTTTCAATCCTAACACAGCACGCTACTGCAATCTCCAATGCCGACTGGCTAAGAGACTTCGGCGACATTCCCATTGATGTTAGTGAACCATCCAAGACGAAAAACGCACGAAAGGTAAGATAAAGATAGTTTGCACGTGCTCAGTTACATAATTTTATATAGTATTAGTGAAAGCGCAATATTGTTGTAGAATCTAGAATAAAATACCACAGGGCAAGGGCTACTAGATAAGCGCGTTACTCCCGTCTCACGTCTAACACAGGACAAGGCGCGTTACTCCCGTCTCGCGTCTAACACAGGGCAAGGGCTACTAGATAAGCGCGTTACTCCCGTCTCGCGTCTAACACAGGACAAAGGCTACTAGATAAGCGCGTTACTCCCGTCTCGCGTCTAACACAAGGCAAGGGCTACTAGATAATCGCGTTACTCCCGTCTCGCGTCTAACACAGGAATAAGGCTTCTAGATAAGCGCGTTACTTCTGTCTCGCGTCTAACACAGGGCAAGGGCTACTAGATAAGCGCGGTACTCCCGTCTCGCGTCTAACACAGGAGAAGGGCTACACGATTAGCGCGTTACTCCCGTCTCGCGTTTAACACAGGGCAAGGGCTACAAGATACCTGTCTCGCGTCTAACACAGGACAAGGGCTACTAGATTAGC
Organism: Cyrtodaria siliqua; assembly: GCA_037043455.1. Lineage (NCBI taxonomy): Eukaryota > Metazoa > Mollusca > Bivalvia > Adapedonta > Hiatellidae > Cyrtodaria > Cyrtodaria siliqua. The sequence continues at coordinate 50,256 of JAWPHD010006852.1, forward strand.
GCGTTACTCCCGTCTCGCGTTTAACACAGGACAAGGCCTACAAGATACCTGTCTCGCGTCTAACACAGGACAAGGGCTACTAGATAAGCGCGTATCTCCTGTCTCGTGACTTACACAGGGCAAGGGCTACTAAATAAGCGCGTTACTCCCGTCTCACGTCTAACACAGGGCAAGGGCTACTAGATAAGCGCGTTACTCCCGTCTCGCGTCTAACACAGGACTAGGGCTACTAGATAAGCGCGTTACTTCTGTCTCACGTCTAACACAGGGCAAGGGCTACTAGATAAGCGCGTTACTCCTGTCTCGCGTCTAACACAGGAGAAGGGCTACTAGATAAGCGCGTTACTCCTGTCTCGCGTCTAACACAGGGCAAGGGCTACTAGATAAGCGCGTTACTCCCGTCTCGCGTCTAACACAGGGCAAGGGCTACTAGATAAGCGCGTTACTCCCGTCTCGCGTCTAACACAGGACAAGGGCTACTAGATAAGCGCGTTACTTCTGTCTGGCGTCTAACACAGGTCAAGGGCTACTAGATAAGCGCGTAACTCCCTTCTCGCGTCTAACACAGGGCAAGGGCTATTATATAAGCGCGTTACTCCCGTCTCACGACTAACACAGGGCAAGGACTACTAGATAAGCGCGTTACTCCCGTCTTGCGTCTAACACAGGACAAGGGCTACTAGATAAGCGCGTTACTCCTGTCTCGCGTCTAACACAGGGCAAGGGCTACTAGATAAGCGCGTTACTCCCGTCTCGCGTCTAACACAGGGCAAGGGCTCCTAGATAAGCGCGTTACTCCCGTCTCGCGTCTAACACAGGACTAGGGCTACTAGATAAGCGCGTTACTCCCGTCTCGCGTCTAACACAGGGCAAGGGCTACTAGATAAGCGCGTTACTCCTGTCTCGCGTCTAACACAGGGCAAGGGCTACTAGATAAGCGCGTTACTCCCGTCTCGCGTCTAACACAGGGCAAGGGCTACTAGATAAGCGCGTTACTCCCGTCTCGCGTCTAACACAGGACAAGGGCTACTAGATAAGCGCGTTACTTCTGTCTGGCGTCTAACACAGGTCAAGGGCTACTAGATAAGCGCGTAACTCCCTTCTCGCGTCTAACACAGGGCAAGGGCTATTATATAAGCGCGTTACTCCCGTCTCACGACTAACACAGGGCAAGGACTACTAGATAAGCGCGTTACTCCCGTCTTGCGTCTAACACAGGACAAGGGCTACTAGATAAGCGCGTTACTCCTGTCTCGCGTCTAACACAGGGCAAGGGCTACTAGATAAGCGCGTTACTCCCGTCTCGCGTCTAACACAGGGCAAGGGCTCCTAGATAAGCGCGTTACTCCCGTCTCGCGTCTAACACAGGACAAGGGCTACTAGATCAGCGCGTTACTACTGTCTCGCGTCTAACACAGGGAAAGGGCTACTAGATAAATGCGTTACTCCCGTCTCGCGTCTAACACAGGGCAAGGGCTACTAGATAAACGCGTTACTCCCGCCTCGAATCTAACACAGGGCAAGGGCTATTAGATAAGCGCGTTACTCCCGTCTCACGTCTAACACAGGGCAAGGTCTACTAGATAAGCGCGTTACTCCCGTCTCGCGTCTAACACAGGACAAGGCTACTAGATAAGCGCGTTACTCCTGTCTCGCGTCTAACACAGGACAAGGGCTACTAGATAAACGCGTTACTCCCGTCTCGCGTCTAACACAGGACAAGGCTACTAGATAAGCGCGTTACTCCTGTCTCGCGTCTAACACAGGACAAGGGCTACTAGATAAACGCGTTAATCCCGTCTCGCGTCTAACACAGGGCAAGGGCTACTAGATAAACGCGTTACTTCCGCCTCGCGTCTAACACAGGGCAAGGGCTATTAGATAAGCTCGTTACTCCCGTCTCGCGTCTAACACAGGGCAAGGGCTACTAGACAAGCGCGTTACTCCCATCTCGCGTCTAACACAGGACAAGGGCTACTAGATAAGCGCGTTACTCCTGTCTCGCGTCAGATAGGTTTTATGTCGATATCGGTAGAGCGTCCGCTTCACATGCAACTGGTTCGTGTTCAGCCCCTCCAAGTGTACTGATATTTCTTTGTAATTGTTTCGGTCCGGTTTAAACAGTTGCTTGATGGTTGAATGGTGTGTTGCGTCATTTTTAGCACATTTTAGCATATTTAGGATATATAGGACGGTCGATCAGTTAGTGGTACAGGCAGACCACCTAGTTTTTCCAGGGTAGAACCAGTACTGCATATGTATACACCCCGTCATCCATAACATTTTTCAGAAGTTGCGCTCCCAGCGGGATGACAACCCGCAGCGGTGAGAGGCGGTGAAGTTTAATGCGCAAAAACGTGTAATAAATATTTTGGCTTGCTATAGAACCATTTCACTTTACATTTCTCCCCTATTTACCTACCACAATATTATAGGTTATTGAATTTGTATGGCTAAAATATTACTTGGAACGAGTTGTTTTGGCAAAGGACGACGAGCTTGCGAGTCGTCCTGCGCCAAAACAACGAGTTCCAAGTAATATTTAGCCATACAAATTCAATAACCTTTTTATTGTATACTTTCATATTGTTTTCGATCAATGTTAACTGTATGACTATTACTTTTCATTGTATTTGTGTTATTTTTATAGCTTTTGATGGAATTCCTATCTTGCCATTCAGTTTCATTTTGTGTGGATGATTATTTTGCGCGAAAACGACGTCGACGTCGGATGACGTCATTAAAAACAACAAGCCATTTTCTAAAGTTTGTTTACCATTCGATAACGTTAAAAACAGTGGGTGAGTGACCATTTCAGTTATTTTATCAATTTTTGCCATAAAAGGTTGAAAAAAAACACGTATTTTTTTGTTGACACTATAGGAAGGATTCCGTTATTTTTATTTGAAAGTAGTTCCTTATTTCTATTTCGCGGCTCTTAGCAAGCACGAGCAAAAGTTCCCGTGCAATATGAATGCGTGCAATATCGTAGAATATTGCACGCTTAGCTCAATGCAAACTAAACGGGACAATATGAAAGTATACAATAAGACAATATCCGGTTTACGTAGTTGTTAGTGTGTCCTGTATGGTCCCTTGAGTCCAACCTTTTCAATCCTAACACAGGACGCTACGCCAGTGTCCAAGGCCAACTGGGAGACAGAATTCGAGGACATTCTCAATGATATTGATCCATTCAAGGAGTCATCCAAGAAGGACGCACGAAAGGTAACATAAAGATATTTTGCACGTGCTCAGTGTCATATATACATTATATCTATTGTCGCAAATTGTTAAAAAAATAAATAAAATAAAAAACACAGGAAAAACGCTAATATTTAATTTACGTTAGTAAAAATAATTATGTTTACATCCTGCTAAATATCAGAACGTTGATTAATTTATTTTTAGATACATGTACTCGGAATATGAAAGGATACTTCAGTCTCATATAAATCTCTTCGCGGTGCAGTATAAACTCATCGGCATCGGAAACTATTTTGGAATAAATGTGTTTGGTTCCTACCACTCTGCATGCATTAGGAAACTGAGAAATCCTCGTGTTGTTCTTGCAGTGTGACGTTTATGTTCAATATATTTGTATCTTGTAATTTATTCTTACTATATTAAGTTTCTATAAGTTTCAAGATTGCACTCTAGGCCTTATGCTTTTAAATCTTTTGTCTTTTTCGAATGTGTGCTTTATTTCCCTTGATGTTGTCTTCGTAAAAGTGTCTAAGCGGCAAAAAAAATTTGGTCGTGTGGCTCATATGCCACATACAAAGTTTTGTAGTTCCTAGTGTGTTCTATCTGGTCCATTGCTTTAAACCTTTTCAATCCCAACCCAGCAGCCGACTTCAAAGCCAAATGACGACTGGGAGACAGATTGCGGCGACATTTTCAATGATATCGACTCCTTCACGGCTAGAAGGCCAGACGACACAACACAGAACTTCAGCAACAGGACATTCTTACCAGCGCCCCCTGTGGCAAGAATGTCAGATTGCATCCCACAGAAATACAGCAATGACAAATACGTTCCAGCGCCCCCTGTTGAAAGAATGTCGGACGGCATCCCACATAAATACAGCAATGATAAATACGTTCCAGCGCCGCCTGTTGCAAGAATGTCGGACGGCATCCAACAGAAATACAGCAATGACATATACGTTCCAGCGCCCCCTGTTGCAAGAATGTCGGACGGCATCCCACAGAAATACAGCAATAGCAAATACGTTCCAGCGCCGCCTGTGGCCAAAAATTCTGACGACACAAGCAGCTTTAGCAAGAGCCGCCGCCGTCTCAGGTACAGCAACCAAGAGATGGCGCACAAGACCACCACACCTTGCTTCAAACCCAAACCGGAAAAACCTGTCGAGATCGATTATGACTTCGAGGTAAGGGAGGGCCTTCGGATTCAGAAGGAACTAAAGGAACTTCATCAACACCTCAGACAAGAGCATACCAAGCGGTTAACAGTCCCAGATCAGTCTGCCGTCAAACACGATGAAGGCATGGGTGGCATTCCAAAATCGCCCGAGTTATTTAGGCCTTCCGAAGTTGCAGCGGCTAATTCCAAATTGGCCGCTCCCTCTACACCGTGTTTTGCACCTTCCATATTTCCGCACAAGTCCAGCGAGCCACGGCGACAGTGGAACGGGGAGACGGCAAAGAGAGGTCTTGGTTTCAAATCCAAGTTAAATAGGGATGCGAAGAAATTAAAGAAAGAGGAAAACAGCCTCATTCCTGACCGAGTGTGGAAGGAAATGCAGAAGTACTTCTAAAGTGTCATTGAAAGAGAGGTTTCGCCTCTTTTGCCTCGAACTTGTAGTTATTTGCTTTTTATTATGACTGTTTTAATTCTTGTTTGATTATTTATTAATTTTGGCAATGATTTATAGATTTTAAGTGTGATTTTAATACATATAAAAAAAAAAAATCCGTTGTCCGAGATCAACGATAGAGACCTTGTGCGTAATGGAACTGCATTTTTTTATTCGAAAAGACGAATAAAAGAAACTTCAAGATTTTTTCGAAAACATAAAAAAACTTCAAGATTTTTTCGGCATTCTTTAAGATTATTTGAAGAAACATTGAGATTTTTCGGATACATAGATAAAACAATCGAAAACAAGGAATTTCCAGTAGTGTGCGAAAATATGGAGACAAGCACAGATCAGTTTGCAATCATAGTTAATTGCCATTAATTGTTCAAGACATAATAGAAACTTCAAAGAAAAAGGATAAAAAAAAAAACACGAAAAAAATAAACTTGGTCCGGACGATACAAGAGGCCACAAGAAGAAAATAGTCCGGACGATACGAGGGCCTGCAAGAAAAAAAATGGTCCTGACGAAACGAGAGCCTGCAAGAAGAAAATGGTCCTGACGATACAAGGGCCTGAAAGACCGGACGATACAAGGGCATATGCACGAAGAAATGGTCCTGACGATACAAGGGCCCACGAGAAGTAACTGTTCAGGACAATATAATGGCTTACAAGAAAAAGAAGGGCCGGACAATACAAAGGCCAGTAAGAAGAACATGGCCCACATTAAGAAAATTGTCCGGACAATACTAGGGCCTATGCAATAAGAAAATGGTTCGGCCGATACAAGAAGCAAATGGTACGGACAATACAATGGCCCACAATACGAAAAAGGTCCGGAAAATACAAGGTCCCTCAAAAACAAAATGGTCCGGCCGATACCAGAGGCCACAAGAAGAAAATTGTTCGGACAATACAGGGGCTTATGCAAGAAGAAAATGGTCCGGGCGATACAAGGGCCCACAATAAGTAAATGATCCGTACAATACAATGGCCCACAAGAAGAAAAGTGTCCGGATAATACAAGGGCCCACAAGAAGAAATTAGTTCAGACAATACAACGTTTGTCCAGACGATACAAGTGCCTACAAAAAGTAAATGATCCGGAAAAACACAAGGGTCCACAAGAAGAAAATGGTCCGGACAATACATGGGCCCTCAAGAAGAAAATAGTCCGTATTATACAAGGGCCTACAAGAAGTAAATGGTCCATATGATAATATAGCCCACAAGAAGATAATGAGCTGGACGATAGAGGGGCCCACAAAAAGAATAAATTCCTGACGATCAAAGGGCCTTCAATATGAAAACGTTCCGGACAGTAGAATGACATTCAAGAAGAAAATAGTTCGGACAATACAAGGGCCTTCAAGAAGAAATTGGTCCGGACAATACATGGGCCCTCATGAAGAAAATGGTCCGTATTATACAAGGGCCCACAAGAGGTAAATGGTTTCAGACGATAATATGGCCCACAAGAAGATAATGATCTGGACGATACAAGGGCCCTCAAGAAGAAACGTTCCGGACGGTAGAATGACCTCAAGAAGAAAATGGTTCGGACGATACAAGGGCCCTCAAAAAGAACATGGTTCAGACAATACTGGGGACCACAAGAAGAAAATGGTTCAGACGATACAGGGGCCCACAAGAAGAAAATGGTTCGGACGTTACAGGGGCCCACAAGACGAAAATGGTCCGGACAATACAAGGGCCCTCAAGAAGAAAATGGTTTGGACGATACAGGGACCCACAAAAAGAAAACGTTCCGCACAGTAGAATGACCCTCAAGAAGAAAATGGTTTGGTTGATACAGGGGCCCACAAGCAGAAAATGGTTCGGACGACACAGGGGCCCACAAGAAGAAACTGGTCCGGACAATAAAAGGGGCCTCAAGAAGAAAATGATTCGGACGATACAAGAGCCGAAGAAAATGGTTCGGACGATACAATGGCCCTCAAAAATAAAGTATTCCGGACAATACAAGGGCCTTCTATAAGATAATATTCCGGACGATACAAGGGCCTTCAAAAAGAAAATGTTCCGGAAGATAAAAGGGCCCAAAAGAAGAAAATAATCTGGGAAATAAAAGGACCTGCAATAAAAAATGGTTCAGACACTACATGAGCCCTCAACATGCTCAAGAAGAAAATGATACGACGATACAAGGGATCATAAGAACAAATAGTTTAGACGATACAAGGGCCCACAATAAGAAAGTAATCCTGGAAAATGGCCCAGACAATACAAAGGCCCTGTAAAAGAAAATAGTCACGACAATACAAAGGGCCCACAAGAAGAAAATTGTCCTGACGATACAAGGACCCTCAAGAAGAAAATGATCCGGACGATACAAGGGTCTTCAAGAAGAAAATGGTCCGGACAATACAAAGGCCCGCAAGAAGGAAATGGTCCGGCCTGTACAAGGGCCCTCAAGAAGAAAACGGTCTAGACAATACAAGGACCCTTAAAATAGTCTGGACAATACAATGGTCCTTAAAAAGAAAATGATCCAGATGATACAAAGACCCTCAAGAAGAAAATGGTCACGACGATTCAAGGGTCCTGAAGAGAAAATGGTCCGGACGATACAAGAGCCGACAAGACAAAAATGGTCCGGACGATATATGGGCGCACAAGAAGGAAAAGGTCCGGAAAATACAAAGGCCCTCAAGAAGACAATGGTCCGGACGATGCAAGGGCCCACAAGAAGGAAATGTTCCGGACAATACAAGGGCCCACAATAAGAAAATGGTCCGGATAATACAAGGGCCCACAAGAAGAAAATGATCCGGACGATACAAGGACCCACAAGAAGAAAACCGTCCGGACAATACAAGAGCCCACAAGAAGAAAATGGTCCGGATAATACAATGGCGCACGAGAAGAAAAAGGTCTGGAAAATACAAAGGCCCTCAAGAAGAAAATGGTCCGGACGATGCAAAGGCCCACAGGAAGAAAATGGTCCGGACAATACCAGGGCCCACAAAAAGAAAATGTTCCGGAAAATACAAAGGCCCTCAAGAAGAAAATGGTTGGGACGATGCAAGGGCCTACAAAAAGAAAATGGTCCGGACAATACAAGGGCCCACAAGAAGAAAATGTTTCGGACGATGCAAGGGTTCATAAGAAGATACAATGGTTCTTCAGAGGAAAATGAGCCAGACGAAAATGGTCCGGAGAATACAAGGGTCCACAAGAAAATGGTTTGGACGATACAAGAGCCGACAGGTCAAATATGGTCAGGACGATATATGGGCACACAAGAATTAAATGGTCCGGCCAATACAATGGCGCACAACAAGAAAAAGGTCCGGAAAATCAAAGGCCCTCAAGAAGAAAATGGTCCGGACGATGCAAGGGCCCACAAGAAGAAAATGATTCGGACGATACAAGGGCCCACAGGAAGAAAATGGTCCGGACAATACAATGACGCACGAGAAGAAAAAGGTCTGGACGATGCAAGGGTCCACAAGAAGAAAATGGTCCGACCAATACAGTGGTTCTTCAGAAGAAAATACTCCAGACGATACAAGGGCACTCAACAAGAAAATGCTCACGAGAATTCAAGGGCCCTCAAGAGAAAATGGTCCGGACGATACAAGAGCCGACAAGTCAAAAATGGTCAGGACGATATATGGGCACACATAATTAAATGGTCCGGCCAATACAATGGCGCACAACAAGAAAAATGTCCGAAAAATACAAAGGCCCTCAAGAAGAAAATGGTCCGGACGATGCAAGGGCCCACAAGAAGAGAAAATGGTCCGGACAATAAAAGGGCCCACAAGAAGAAAATGGTTCGGACGATACAAGGGCTCACAAGAAGAAAATGGTCCGGACGATACAAGGGCCCACAAGAAGAAAATTGTTCGGAAGATACAAGGGCCCACAAGAAGAAAATGGTCTGGACGATACAAAGACCCACAAGAAGAAAATGGTCCGGACGATACAAGGCCCACAAGAAAAAATGGTCCGGACAATACAAGGGCCCACAAGAAGAAAATTGTCCGGACGATACAAAGGCAAACAAGAAGAAAATGGTCCGGACAATACAAGGGCCCACAAGAAGAAAATGGTCCGGACAATACAAGGGCTCACAAGAAGAAAAATGTCCGGACAATACAAGGGCCCACAAGAAGAAAAAGGTCCGGACGAGACAAGGGTCCACAAGAAGAAAATGGTCCAGACGATACAAGGGCCCACAAGAAGAAAATGGATCGGACGATACAAGGGCCCACAAGAAGAAAATGGTTCAGACGATACAAAGGCCCACAAGAAGAAAATAGTCCGGACGATACAAGGCCCACAAGAAGAAAATGGTTCAGACAATACAAGTTCCCACAAGGCGAAAATGGTCCGGACGATACAAAGGCAAACAAGAAGAAAATGGTCCGGACAATACAAGGGCCCACAAGAAGAAAATGGTCCGGACAATACAAGGGCCCACAAGAAGAAAATGTTCCGGACAATACAAGGGCCCACAAGAAGAAAATGGTCCGGAAGATACAAGGGCCCACAAGAAGAAAATGGTCCGGACGATACAAGAGCCCAAAAGAAGAAAATGTTCCGGACAATACAAGGGCCCACAAGAAGAAAATGGTCCGGACGATACAATGGCCCACAAGAAGAAAATGGTCTGGACGATACAAGGGCCCACAAGAAGAAAAAAGTCCGGACGAGACAAGGGTCCACAAGAAGATAAAGGTCCGGACGATGCAAGGGCCCACAAGAAGAAAATGGTCCAGACGATACAAGGGCCCACAAGAAGAAAATGGATCGGACGATACAAGGGCCCACAAGAAGAAAATGGTTCAGACGATACAAAGGCCCACAAGAAGAAAATAGTCCGGACGATACAAGGCCCACAAGAAGAAAATGGTTCAGACAATACAAGTTCCCACAAGGCGAAAATGGTCCGGACGATACAAAGGCAAACAAGAAGAAAATGGTCCGGACAATACAAGGGCCCACAAGAAGAAAATGGTCCGGACAATACAAGGGCCCACAAGAAGAAAATGTTCCGGACAATACAAGGGCCCACAAGAAGAAAATGGTCCGGAAGATACAAGGGCCCACAAGAAGAAAATGGTCCGGACGATACAAGAGCCCAAAAGAAGAAAATGTTCCGGACAATACAAGGGCCCACAAGAAGAAAATGGTCCGGACGATACAATGGCCCACAAGAAGAAAATGGTCTGGACGATACAAGGGCCCACAAGAAGAAAAAAGTCCGGACGAGACAAGGGTCCACAAGAAGATAAAGGTCCGGACGATGCAAGGGCCCACAAGAAGAAAATGGTCCAGACGATACAAGGGCCCACAAGAAGAAAATGGATCGGACGATACAAGGGCCCACAAGAAGAAAATGGTTCAGACGATACAAAGGCCCACAAGAAGAAAATAGTCCGGACGATACAAGGCCCACAAGAAGAAAATGGTTCAGACAATACAAGTTCCCGCAAGGCGAAAATGGTCCGGACGATACAAAGGCAAACAAGAAGAAAATGGTCCGGACAATACAAGGGCCCACAAGAAGAAAATGGTCCGGACAATACAAGGGCCCACAAGAAGAAAATGTTCCGGACAATACAAGGGCCCACAAGAAGAAAATGGTCCGGAAGATACAAGGGCCCACAAGAAGAAAATGGTCCGGACGATACAAGAGCCCAAAAGAAGAAAATGTTCCGGACAATACAAGGGCCCACAAGAAGAAAATGGTCCGGACGATACAATGGCCCACAAGAAGAAAATGGTCTGGACGATACAAGGGCCCACAAGAAGAAAAAAGTCCGGACGAGACAAGGGTCCACAAGAAGATAAAGGTCCGGACGATGCAAGGGCCCACAAGAAGAAAATGGTCCGGACAATACAAGGCGCACAAGAAGGAAAAGGTCCGAAAAATACAAAGGCCCTCAAGAAGAAAATGGTCCGGACGATGCAAGGGCCCGCAAGAAGAAAATGGTCCGGACAATACAAGGGTCCACAGGAAGAAAATGGTCCGGACAATAAAAGGGCACACAAGAGGAAAATGGTTCGGGCGATACAAGGGGCCACAAGAAGAAAATGGTTCGGACGATACAAGGGCCAACAAGAAGAAAATGGTCCGGACAATACAAGGGCCCACAAGAAGAAAATGGTCCTGACGATACAGGGGCCCACAACTAGAAAATGGTTCGGACGATACAGGGGCCACAAAAAGAAAATGGTCCGGAGAATACAAGGGTTCACAAGAAGAAAATGGTCCTGACGATACAAGAGCCGACAGGTCAAATATGGTCAGGACGATATAAGGGCCCACAAGATGAAAATGGTCTGGACAATACAAGGGCCCACAAGAAGAAAATGGTCCTGACAATACAAGGGCCCACAAGAAGAAAATGGTCCGGCCAATTCAATGGCCCACAAGAAGCAAATGGTTCGGACGACACAAGGGCCCACAAGAAGACATTGGTTCGGACAGTACAAGGGCAAACAAAAAGAAAATTGTTCGGACAATACAATGGCCCACAAGAAGACACTGGTCCAGATGATAAAAGAGCTTGCAAACAGAAAATAAATGGTTCGGACGATACAAGGGCCTGCAAGTGCTACGGAGAAGGCAGTCAGTTGTTTGGAAGGTGAAAAACAGCAAGTTGAGGTAAAATTTGCATCTATTACATATGGCATGATGTTATATGGACACACATCAATCTTGAATTATTTATCAAGCGTTAAAGGGTGTGCGTGTAATAGTCCCTCCATCATATCTACCAGTCCCTCCATCATATCTACCAGTCCCTCCATCATATCTACCAGTCCCTCCATCATATCTACCAAGGAAAAATCCACAGGGTTAGCCATTATGATTAGATGAGAAATGCAGTATGCGTTGGTTCTGTTGCATTGATAATATGCGGGATCCTATGTTTTACGTCTGATCCGATGGACTAATGTTAGAAATACGTTTTAAATATTCTTCGATTGCGTCTGCTACATTTAGCAGGTATGGAGTTCCGGCGAGTATGCTTCTTGAGAAGAAAGAGAACTTGTAGTATTCAGCAAATGCTTAAGGTCTCTGATAGGCCGGATGGTGAGAGTGATCTGGTTATGAGTGTCATGTATTAGGTTAAATAGAGAATATTATGTCAGTGCCTTTTACTATCAAGTTTATTAGGCGAGACTTAGAAAACAAGAATGGCGAGGCTCTGCCGAGCCATTTTTCGTTTTCGTGCCGAGCCTAATAAACTTGATAGTAAAAGGCACTGACATAATATTCTATTTATCATGTAGATTATCCACATTTTCTGTATGAATTACTATTATTTACGGTGTTCCGTTAGGGCCATCGTACCATCGCGTATCGACCTTTACAAGTCGATGCGCGATGTTACGATGGTACGATGGCGATGGCACGATGGTACGATGGCGATGGTACGATGACGCGATGGTACGATGGCGATGGTACGATGGTACGATGGCGATGATACGATGGTCCATCGCGTCATCGCCATCGTATCATCGCACCATCGCCATCGTACCATCGTACCATCGCGCATCGACTTTAAACGCGATGGTACGATGGTACGATGGAACAATGGTCCATCGTACCATCGCGCATCGACTTTTTACAAGTCGATGCGCGATGGTACGATGGTACGATGGCGATGTTACGATGGTACGATGGCGATGAAGCGATGGAACATCGTACCATCGCCATCGTACCATCGTGTCATCGCCATCGTACCATCGTGCCATCGCACCATCGCAGTCGATGTGCGATGTTGCATCGCTCCCTACTCCATCGTACCATCGCTCCATCGCCTTCCGTTTAGACATGCGCACATCAAAGCAAAACAAAAATGGAGGACATCATTACCGTTCATCATGAAAGCAAAGATTCGACAATACTTTTCTTAAATCTATCCCTTCATTTAGGCTCAGCAAAACATGAATTTCTCGGTAAGAAACGTTTCCAAAAAGTATTGTCGAATCTTTGCATCTACAATGTCCCCCATTTTTGTTTTGTTTTGATGTGCGCATGTCTAAATGGAAGGCGATGGAGCGATGGTACGATGGAGCAGGGGGCGATGCAACATCGCACATCGACTGCGATGGTGCGAAGGCACGATGGTACGATGGCGATGACGCGATGGTACGATGGCGATGGTACGATGGTCCATCGCGTCATCGCCATCGTATCATCGTACCATCGCCATCGTACCATCGTAACATCGCGCATCGACTTGTAAAAGGTCGATGCGCGATGTTACGATTGGCCATTGTACCATCGTACCATCGTACCATCCCGTTTAAAGTCGATGCGCGATGGTACGATGGTACGATGGCGATGGTGCGATGGTACGATGGCGATGACGCGATGGACCATCGTATCATCGCCATCGTACCATCGTACCATCGTCATCGTACCATCGCGTCATCGTACCATCGCCATCGTACTATCGTGCCATCGCCATCGTACCATCGTACCATCGCGCATCGACTTGTAAAGGTCGATACGCGATGGTATGTGGGCCCTAACGGAACACCGTAATTATTACCTATTTGTCATAATGTTACGCTTATCGAGGACGCCGCCATGTTGTTGTTTTTTGTTTGTTTTATGACGTTTGGCAACGTTACGTGCATGACGTCAGATAACGTTACGTACAATAAAAGCCGGGGGATTCCGCATTGATTTGCTTTATTGGCCAGTGCATATTAAAGCAAAATGTACTAGGTCACCCCTTTATTAGGCAGAAAAGTGCATATCTGCATGATAAACTTATTTATTTTACATCGATTGTAACGAAAGATCTCTGAACTTAATTTAATCACTCTCGATGTCTTCTTGGGTAGAACCAGTGCTAAGCATTGCAGATAAAGTGCTTGCTCAGGATCGAACCACGACTTTTCGATCATGGGTCCAACGCTCTACCACTAGACCACATCGCTCCACCGATTGTCATGTATTATCACAATGTGATAGATCAATGGCGCCTTGGTTGTGCACTATTTCGAAAAACTGTGAAAGTTGTATATCCTCTCTCCTCGGTCCCAGAGAGCTCCATTCCAGATGTGTCATGAGTCAGTCTTAGCACCTGGCGTCTAAGCAACCTCGTTGCAGACAAAACGTGCCGCTCGCTTCTGGACTACTTCTATTTTATGTCCGTTTGGTGACAGGCATATTCTAGGACCGGTCTGACCAGGGACGTGTATGCTGATTTTTTAATTGGGTTTCTGGCTGAGTGTAGATTTTTTCTCAGAAAACCAAGGGCTTGGCTGGATTTATTGGTCACTTTATTGACGTGTGGAGACCATGAAATGTTTGAGCTGATGTCTACACCCAGGTAGGTTGTCGAATTAACGTCAAGGTTATCAAGGTCGGACTGTTGGTTGGAATTAATTTATGATCCTGTAGACCGGGCAGTCATGTGGAAAGTGTTGGACATTGGAACTCAGTGTCTCATGGGAATCGTTGATACAAATGTGGAAAGGTAAGGCCCAAGGACTGAGCTGGAGGTACACAAGATTCCACAGTCTTTGTAAAAATAAAATAAAGTAGTAAAAAAGCACTCAAGAAAACGGAATCAGCAAGTTTAAACCTCGACTTCCCAGGCCGCTGATGACATCTATTATTGCTAATTACACGTATATAAAGTTAACCCAGTGTAATACATACACCTAATCAGTTTACATGTCGTGTTTATATACGATTTCATATTTAAGTTTAACTTTTTATGATTTAATAATTGGTTACTGCATGCATATTGATGTTTGTACAAGTAAATAAAGCGTTGTGTGCGTCTATAGTTGTAAAATTAATATCCGACAAACTGTCCGAATTCAAATTTGCCAGACAATAAACTATTTCCAGCGTGTTTATATTGTCCCAGATCAATACCTGGTGGACGGGACTTGATGATCATCAATATTCAGGGTCATAGGCACGCAGTTTGGATGTATTTCAAGTCCCAAACACCAGGTTTTGATCTCGCACAATATAAACCCGCTGGAAATATTTTATTTTTTATCTGACATATATTTTAATGTACTGTACATGTATATTTGGACGGTGCCGTCAGGCAACCGTCTTAAGTAGTGGAAATTCTGGCGCACAAGAATTTCTACTAGAAACCAAAGAGCACTAGATTACAGCGCGATAAAAGTAGTACCATTTGCAAGGCTGTAAATGGGAAAAAGATCCGTATATTGACAACATATTGATAAATATGTATAGTACATGTGACAGACAGATTTTCATTACCAATTTGATGAATAGATTTAACCACGATTTTCAGTTAGCCTGATGTATAAAGTGTCCAAAATTGGTTGATGGACTTCCGGGTCACTTTGCTAAATGCCATTTTGGCGGCCATCTTTAAATATGGCCGCCGTTTTTTCTTTGAAATAGTGCGAGTCAGAGAAACCTTCATAACTCCTTAACAGGTTCACCTATTGATATGTAATATGGCTCAAAATGTTCATAATAAAATTCTGCATCTGTTGATGTATAATTCATGCTGTTTAATCAATACCATCAGTTTCCAAATAAAAGATTAAACTGAAAAAAGCAACATTTTCGATTTTTTTTCATGATTTCTGTTCATAAGTTTACTAACAAATCATGTTCAGACCCATATAAGCCAAATTATCTATTTGGTCAACTAAAGTGATTTACTAGATATCAGCAACAACCGTTACATTGAAATAATTGACTTTATTATTTGATTCAATTTTGCGGCTTGTGTATTTATCCTACCTTACACGAGGTTTAGCCTTCGTCACTGTCACTGTCCTCCATGTCGTCTGACTGCACCTCATTCTCATCTTGCATGTTCGTACAGTCCTGTAATTTGCATGCTGGTGTGCAGGGCAATCCATTCATTACACAGGGACAGTTTTCATCGCAACGTCTAGGGCATTTACAGGCCATCAACTCAAGAACAACATCCGGTGCTGGTGGTCCTGTCAGCCAGCAAATCCCAAGTTCTCCGTCTATTAGGTTCCATCCATGTCCATCAGTTGGACTGGGTATCTGTGGTGAACTATCTAGACTTCTTCTCCAGATCGCCGCCTGGTAATTTGCACGATTCGTATGCTGTCGTAGTGCATCTTCACATGGAGGCAGCAGTCCTGATGATATGTCACCTTTTCTTGACCGGAACATTTCGTACCTGAGTTTGTTGACCTCGTTGATGTTTGTATTTAAACAGTACATACTACATGTGAATGCTTGTATCACTTGGAACATATCCTCCGTTATGTGCCATTCATGTCCGAAATCTGTGAACATATCTCTGTACACCTGGTTTTTGCAGATCAAATTTACAGCTTTGACCTTGCCTTGCCCAGAGAAGGAGCTAATGGAATCACAACCAGTGTAGGCGTGGACACCGATCAATGCAGCGCATACATCTTTCCCAAGAATTGTCCCTAGCCGCGATATGTCTATCAGTCTCACTGCATTCTTCTTACCCCTTCTCAATAGGATTCTGATACCCATCTGTGCGTGGAGAGAAAGGAGAATTATGAACACATCAGTGTCTTCAGAAATCACTACAACCTTGTTATAGTTTGCTGCTGCATGTTGCACGTGGATCATCATCCTTGTGTCCGCCTCTTCATGTGTTGATCTGAGCTGTTCAATCTCCAACACATCATCCTTTGATATTTGGAAACATTTTTCACCCGAGGTTACCATCAGTATTATCTTGCCAAGTTTGTCCCTACTGTGCTGTTCTTTCCAATTTTCTGCCAGGAAAATGGTAAGTTTGGCTTTGCTTTCTGTACTAGCTAAGATCCTTCTCCAGTTCTTGATTCGATGTCCAGGTTTTATCTGGCTGAACAGAATTCCACGCTGTGAACCACGGTTCACTCTCTCAGCGGCTTTGATTGAATGCTCTTTGTAGAGGTCAAAAACGACATCAATTCGTGCACTCCCCCAACCTTCATTGAGGACTTTCTTCAGGATCGTATCAGATAGTTCGTCAAAAGTAAGATTCTCTCCCTGAATCGCCTGTACTATTGCCATGGCATCAACTACAGTTGCCCGAGAACCAGTTGGTAACTCAACATGTGCAACTGCCTTTTCAAGGTGTGTGCCTAATGTTGCTTTTCCTGTCTTTTTCAATGTTCCATCGGGATTTGCTAATGCCCATGGTTTCGGACCCAGTGGATATTGAAGTACTTCTTTTATATCCAACTTTCTGCTTTGAGCGATCAGTAACATTTGTCCAAAGGCGCGATTGTCTGCTTTCAGGATGATCTCTCTGTTGGCACCAGCTTTGACAACAGTGCTTTTCTGTAAGGCACTAAATGTTTGTAATTTCAATTTCTTGATCGGATCATGAAATCCTGACCCTGTCTCCAGCCTCTCCATGTGATTGTTTAGAGCCTCTTCACCTTTACTGTGAGCCTTCAACATATCATTTGTTATTGCTGATGTAGCTGCTGCACCAGTAGACAGGCTAATAAGATCTGACAGTTGATTGGAAAATGGGTTTGTCCAGTTGTTTTCAAGCATATCGACAATAGACATCACATCAGCCTCATCCCTCTTTACCCTCGATGGCTGTAGGTCGGTATGACCAAGTCCTTGCTGACTCTGGTTCGATGATGATACGAAGTCTCGAAGCTGTCTCAAAGCTTCAGCTCTGTGTTCAGCTGTCAGGTAAAAGCGTGCCAGAGCACTAGGTTTTAAGCTGAAGCCTTTCGTTCCACCAGCAGTTTGGGTATCTTTGTTAACCGTTTCCTCGACAGTCTGGTCAATGGCAATCTTCGCAAAAGGGTTTGCTTTCCCAAGCTGAACGGAGAACCCACCATTTAGAAAGTGAGCATGGAGGTCTGGGCATGTCTCCTCTAATCGTGTCATCTGTGCATAGTATACTGGTAGGTAGCGAGCGTAGTTTGTCTTGTCCAATGCAAAGCACCAAGGAATCATGTTTCTAATACTGAATAAATGTAGGTACCAGTCACCTTCAAGATCTGCGCGAATGAGTCCCAGCAGTATCTCAACCATGTCAAGATACATCATCCAAAAAGCTGCCAAATGTCCACTGTCATGCCGCAAAACATCCAGGTAACAACCTAGCAGATGGAGTATCTTCTGGCAAGACTCCTCATTCGTAGTAGATTCCAGTGTGGCCGCACAAGTATCATCATGCATAGCCATCACAACACGCAACGTTACGTCTAAATGTGGCAGGTCCGCACTGTGGTCATTCTCTAACCATTCAACGAATCTCCTCCATACAAGTCGCATCAGTGCTTCGTAAGTTAGTTTGTGCAGACGAACACCTCTATTATACTGCTTTCCATCTAGAACTTTGTCTATTGAACCCTCGGCTATTACCCCAGCTTCGACGGCTAGGTCCCGAAGTCCTGCATCTCGGAATAATTTCCCAATGATTGACAGCATATTACAAATAACGTGGAAATTACCCATCATCAGGAGTATATTCTCAAATCTAAGTTGTTGTTTCCAGGCGACCTCTGTTGCCTTAGCATACAGAGCCTGGTCCATAACAACAGCAATCTTGTCCAGGCCTAGCTGCTCTTGAATGGAGACTGACTGTGAAAGGATCTCTTGAACAGTCTTTAGTTCTGTCGCTGGCGAATTGATTGTGGGCAAGTACCCAACCTTGTCAGGCTTTACGGCTACATTGTCTCTCGTTTTGATGTTGAATCCAGTCCAAGAGCTGACTGTTTGGTTGACAGTGTCATGAAGTCTGGTGATCATCCATAGGAAATTTTTCTGCCTTGCCCTCTGGACTGCATCAGACAGAGGTACGGACAGGTTGGCAGACTTCAACGCCGGAGGACCTGTCCTTTTGGCTGAGATGTAAATGGGCAGTTGTTGCTCAGATAGTTCCAAAGAATGTCGTTTCTTCTTTTTGTCGACAGTTGATTTTCTCTCTGGTGCACATGAGAGAGTTTGTGGTTGAATAATTAATACCATTTACACGATGCGATGTGCCTCCACCACTTAGTGTTTCCTCCTGCCTGTCAATGTTGTCAAAGGCGAGGACAGTTGGTATGCATGGATGTGCCCATGAAGGAAGGGCGGGTTTGTTTTCATCTATACTGCTCATCTTTTCCACGCACAAGGCTGTATCTATCTCTTGTAATCGTGTATAAGAACATGCGTGACCAAGGCGGTTCAATGTCTTAATGAGTTCAACATTTCCGGTCAAAGCCTTGATAGCCCATGAAAGGAGGATATGATTCGGAGTTAGAACACGAGCATTTGTAACAGCACTAATGATGTCCTGACCGAATGAGAGTGTCAGCCGGTGGGCTTTATCAGATATAACAGACTGATTACCACCAATAAGCACGTTTAAGAACTGTACAAGACAATCAGGAAGTTGAACATAGTCTTCAGTCAACTCCTGTGGAGTAGGTGGCCAGGCCTGCTCTTTTACACATTCTGAAATTGTATCTCGTATTATTTGAGCAACCTGAACAATCAGTTGTTCACATTGTTGACTGTGTTTGTATGTTTCAAGTTTGTCCTTCACATTTATATAGTCACAAGCAATGGCATCTGCTGAAAGGTTGTTTGGTATAATGTAAACATGGTTACTAGTACCAGCGGAGAAGAAGTGCAAAGTATCACCAAATTCAGACTCAAGGTTTCTACGGATATGCGTTTTAGTTGATGGTTTAATTTCATCTATGCCTTCATCCTGTAACAGGGAAACTAGCTTTGAAGTAAGGTCTCCCAATGGGAAAATACGAGGGTTTGAAAACAGGTTGAGGCGGATATACCTGTACAACATCTGCAATGCTTTAGCCTCTGCAATTTTATAGTCATCGTTCTTCTCATTCACCGCAGAATCAGTTGAGGTGTTTTGCTTTCGGACACTGGTGTATTTTTTGTAGCATGATGCATGGTAACACGCCTCAGCTGCTACTATATCTCGCGAGGTAATTGCTAACATCTTTGTGTCATTTTTTTCAGTTGCGACAGCTCGAAGTGTCATGTCAGCCCGGAGTTCTATTGCCTGAATCAACGATTCTCGAGTTGATGTACCTTTCAAACACTTGTTCCTGCATTCACAGAAGACACATAGTCTATCATATACACGAGTGGTTTCTGATGCGCCTTGACGTAATGATTTCCTTTGTGTTGCAGATTCTTTCTCCTCGTCATCAGCGAGCTTCTTGAATCTTAACAGTTCTTTCTTGTGAGTGAACTTTGATCTGCATTCACGATGGTAAAACACATTTGGTATATTAGTTGGATCGTCTACTTTTAAAGTCAAGATCGGATCGAATAACCTAATCTTTGCCGCGTCACAGAGTGTCTGCCAGGAATCTGCATCTTTTGGTTTCACAAGTTCATCTGATGAAGCATGCTCCCCACAGATCAAACATGAAACCTGGTCAAGTTTCCGCCGTTTAGGAAAATCAGCCATGGTGACAAACGTTTGTAGTCCAGAACAGGATCTTGTCACAGCAAATTGGAAAGTTCAACTGGTTCGTTTCTAGTCTAGGTGTGACGTCATAATAGATTATGACGTCATAGTCCGCTAAAGGTGACTATGACGTCATAGAAACTTACCCTAGGAACGCAGCATCTGCATGAAAATCTCAACTTTTTTCGAATTCTCCAGAAGCGAAACTAAATTTGGTGGAAATCCCCAGATTGGAGACCAAGCTAAACGTTCACTTAGTTGGTACCCTGCCTCGCCGACGTTCCACATTGATTGACAGTCTACTCAAGATTTTTGTTGAGTTTGCAGCCACCGCTGTACAGAGAGGGCTACTGAGCGTATTTATTGTTGCCAAATTAATAACTTAAGAAGACCAAATACATAATTTGACTAAAATATCTCTGAACATGATTTGGTAGTAAACTTATAAAATAAATCTTGAAAAAAAACACTAAAACGTTGCTTTTTTCATAATAATCTGTTGATTTGAAAAAGATATGATTCATTCAACAACATGTATTATATACCAGCAGATGCATAATTTTATTGCGAACATTTTGAGCCATATTCCATATCAATAGGTGAATCTGTTGAGGGGTTATGAAGGTTTCCCTGACGCGCTCAATTTCAATGAAATAACGGCGGCCATATTTAAAGATGGCCGCCAAAATTGCATTTAGCAAAGTGACCCGGAAGTCCATCAACCAATTTTGGACACTTCAGACACCAGGCTAACTGAAAATCATGGTTGAATCTATTCATCAAATTGGTAATGTTACCCCTAAATCCGAGGTCTGTCACATGGACTAGTAAGCGTTGGTAAACATTAAGTGATTTTAACTTAAGTTTAAGTAATACGCTGTTTTTGAAGCGATTTGATCCTGTACAAATTAATGCGCATATGTCTTATAACGTAAAAGGAAAAGTGAATGATTTCCATATAATCGAAGCAAGCAGTTGAATAATCCATTTATTACATTTTCAGTCAATTTATGTATGATTTCAACCGAAATTATTCGCTTTATTGAACGTTATCGGCGGATGACGTTGACGTTAGTAACTCTTTATCACTCAACGTAACAGTAGTTATTTTTAGTTCGGAGTTATTATATAGTTATTAATATTTAGCGATTATGAATATTCTTTCACTGAGAAATCCCAATCTTTCACCCATAGTAATGTAATAAATTATCTTATCACATTTACAGCGTCTGCTCCATGCCAAAATATCGAAACTGAATATGACAGCAATGACGGTCCTACGCACAGAGACCAAGCAACCCAAAACGAAATATTGCCAACTGGTGTGGATTCAGGCATGTTGGTGCCATCAAGTTCAATCAGACGATTTCGTATGTATAATTTAAATAAATGTAGCTTCTTATATGTAGCTCATGTTAAAATCCGTGTAACCTTTAGTCGACTGTTCTTACCTTAAGTGTAGACTGGTTTGTTACCTTTAATTTAGGTTGTTACCTTTGTCTCAAAGCTGTTACCTTAAGACCATCTTGTTACCTATAGTGCACATGTTACCTTTAAGAAAAAGTACCAAAAAAAAAAAAAATATGGTATTTAGTGGTAGGGAGGGTAGCATAGTTTATAAAACTATTGTATTATTTTTTTTCTCAACATTTCGCTTTTTTGAGATTTTGAGATTTGGATGTTTGGAAAAAAAGCATGCCAATAGAATACTTTTATGGATGTTCACGGATCTAGTGTTATGCAATGCGTTGGGGAGTATAGAATCATCAGCAGTAAAGAATCGCTTTCTGTTTAAATTTAATTTTCTCAGCTCATGTATTTTAGATTATTTTAAAATTTTCCAGGCTTGAAGATACATCATAAAAGAATACATTGATGCAGCGGTGAATTGATTGGTGCATTTTTCCGTGCAAAATGTATCAGTAAGTGCAACACCTCTCAAAAAAAAAGATTCTTTACTACCCAAATGAAGTGTGTTATTGAAACGACAAATTCATACTCTCACAATAAATTGAGATATAAATATTTGCTGTTATTACAAATGGTAGGGACAAAAGTCAAAATGTAATCATCAAATTTGCAATTCTAGGGATACAATGAAATTATTTAAATATTGCTGCAAACATATCACTATTATAGGACAATAATTTCAGAAATGTTGCTATCGTATATTAACTAAAAGGGTAAATCAGAAACTAAATAGACAATTTCCTTTCATTAAACCCATGCGATTCTATACACCCCTGCCCCCAACACACACACCCAACCAAACCCACCACCCCAACCCACTGTATGTAAACGTGTCATTTAAATTTTGGTTAAGGTCGAAGATGAATGGCAGGAATCAATCAGATTGCAGATCGTAGTAGCATTTGTAATATACTATTTAATACGAATTGGATAATAATATTTAAAAAAAAAGCTAAACTAACCGACTGTGTACAACTGCGGTATGACACCAACTGTGTACAACTGCGGTATGACACCAACTGTATACAACTGCGGTATGACACCAACTGTGTACAACAGCGGTATGACACCAACTGTATACACCTGCGGTATGACACCAACTGTGTACAACTGTGGTATGACACCAAATTGTACAACTGCGGTATGACACCAACTGCGCCAAAGCGAAGCATCGTCAGTTACTTTCCTACTGATCAGAGCGTTTGAGGTCTTAACCCAATGTACTAACATACATTCAAACCTGTCTTAAGCAGCCACTCAAGGTAAAGACCAATCGTGACCTCTAAAGGCAGGTGGCTGCTTAATAAAGGTTGAGTTACATTAACATTGTTTAAACGGGATAAAGAAAAAAATGTGGCTGCTTAAGACAGGTGACCACCAACACAGGTCTGACTGTATGTCTAAAATGTTATACGAAACTACTACGGAATAAATCTGATTGGTTCCTATCATTCTGAATGTGAGTACTCGGGGTTGGGTGCAACATTACAGATGGTTTTATTCTTATGAATGCTAAAACACGCGAACGGATGCTTTACATATGGGGACAATGTTGAGACATTATGTATTTATTATTACAGTGTTGGCTGAGGCGTCTATTTTGGCAGCCCTTTCGGTGGTCCTTCCTGAGGACGACGATGGCGCCCAGAAGGATACCGCCACCAAAGGTAAAGAAAACATTGCTTTGTAACTGTTCATTACTGCGTGACATAAAATGCAATGCCCGATTCTTTATTAACAAGACTGAGGGGTGAACCAATCGTGAAAACTCGGCCAATCCCGTCATTCATCGGGATACCGCCTCGTGTGTATAGGGGGCACTCCACAGTTTAATGTACATTTCTCAATCATCAAACACTTGACAAGCTCTTAGCCTGAATCCTTGAGCAAAAATAAATCACATCATCATTGTGTCATACATTTCTTAGAAGACAATAAAATTACCCATGTTTCCATACCAAATAAAAGTATCAAAAAGCATTTTCTGTACAACTTTAGTCCCATTTCTTTAAGATTACCCCACCCCTTAAAACATGCTAAAAATGCAATTTTAGCAATATTTCAAATGTCAATAAATAAAAATAAAAAAAATTCCTACACATATCAGGGTCATGACTGCACTCATAATGCTCTTGCATATCAGGAAATGCTAAATTTTACATACCTAGTCCGGCATTTTAAAAAGTTATTCCACGCTGATCTCCTCGTCAGTGAAAATCAGCCATTTTAACTACTTTTAGGAAGTTTTTGATTGGTTCACATTTTTCTATTTATAGCCTCCAAAAAACCCAAAGAATGCATATTCCAATACACCAAAATAAAGTTAAAAGTAATCAAAACTGAAAAAAACATCAAACATGTGCTTCATAATTATTATAAAGACCATCAATGGACCTAAAAGATGCTTAGTTGATTTCTTTCTGATTTACACCATGGACATTCATGCGAAACTGAGGAGTGCCCCCTTAAGGGAAAGTTGTCCGTTAAAAAAAATTGAAACGCCCCTTTTTCCATTTCGCGAATTTATTCCGGACGTCTTGACATACGTATTATTGCGATTGTCCAAAAATTGGCCTAACAGCACCTTTTTAAGATAACACTGAAATAGCCTTTTTAACAGCTTTTTTGCAAACTTTTTTCTTTCGGTCTGTTTTTTTTCCATAGCATGAATAAGGTCTGAAATTTGCAATCAGAAGTCATTTCCTCTCTAAAAAGTTGCCTCCTATAACCCGATTTATATAAAGCCGCTATCTTATGCGATTTTTTTTTATTTTAACGCGACACGACATAATGACGTCATGTGACATGACGTCACCCCACATGCTATTCTATGTTTAACGTCATTTTACTATGACATCAAAATACCATAGCAACCAGTACTTAAATGGGACGTTACCATTAGCAAACTGTACATATATTGAAACAGTGTTATGGCAAACCCAAGAATTACACCAATGGTTAGTTTTTAAATGGCAAAAAGCCCACCTCAGACTTAGAAAATCCTACTAAAATTGCATATACCAACCGCAAGACACATGGGATCTTGAGATATCGCAAGTTAGATATCTCACGATAAGTTGCGATACATCTTGAGAAATTGTAAGATATATCTCTATTTATTTTGTGATATCAATGACTCAAGACACATTGAGATATCTCAAGATAATTATCTCAAAACAACTTAAGATATCTCAAGACAGTTATCTCAAGATAACTTGAGATATCTTGAGATATCTTGAGATTAATTGAGATATCTCAATACAAATATCTCAATATAAATTGAGATATCTCAAGATAAAATGTGATATCTCAACATGGAGTATCTAAAGATAAATTAGACATATATCGAGATATCTCAAGATACGGTGCATCGCGGAGTATTACAATATAGATATTTTACCGAGGTGTTCATAATCTGGGTTTCGTAGCAATGCGGGTTTGCCTTATCGACAAATTACATTCTAACCGAAGTAGTTCTCTTCGCAAACAAACCGAATGGTAACAAAATTTGAAAATATGTTGAAATACAGACAAAAAATCCTTCATTTGACTGTTTTAGTAAAAAAAGGTTTGACCCTTAAGGGGGCACTCCACAGTTTAATGTACATTTCTCAATCATCAAACACTTGACAAGCTCTTAGCCTGAATCCTTGAGCAAAAATAAATCACATCATCATTGTGTCATACATTTCTTAGAAGACAATAAAATTACCCATGTTTCCATACCAAATAAAAGTATCAAAAAGCATTTTCTGTACAACTTTAGTCCCATTTCTTTAAGATTACCCCACCCCTTAAAACATGCTAAAAATGCAATTTTAGCAATATTTCAAATGTCAATAAATAAAAATAAAAAAAATTCCTACACATATCAGGGTCATGACTGCACTCATAATGCTCTTGCATATCAGGAAATGCTAAATTTTACATACCTAGTCCGGCATTTTAAAAAGTTATTCCACGCTGATCTCCTCGTCAGTGAAAATCAGCCATTTTAACTACTTTTAGGAAGTTTTTGATTGGTTCACATTTTTCTATTTATAGCCTCCAAAAAACCCAAAGAATGCATATTCCAATACACCAAAATAAAGTTAAAAGTAATCAAAACTGAAAAAAACATCAAACATGTGCTTCATAATTATTATAAAGACCATCAATGGACCTAAAAGATGCTTAGTTGATTTCTTTCTGATTTACACCATTGGACATTCATGCGAAACTGAGGAGTGCCCCCTATATCGAGCTGCGGTATGTTTGACATTTTGTTAGCCGGAAGGCAACGGCACAGAAAATAGTGCAGTGTTGCTATGTAAACAATATGGCCGACCGCCACACGTGTTGATGTATGATTTGCGTCGCATGTTTGTTATTTACAATACAGATGAAGGTTTTATCACTGCTTGCATGTAACTAAACTTTAGAAGGAGAAGTCGGCAAACCAGTTGTTTATAATCATTTGTAATAGCTATTTCAATGAAAGCTATACCCAAAATACACTACCGATTTCCACTGTATGTATGCTTACTCTTTTCTGTGCCACAAAAATGTGCGGTTTAATACTTATACTTTTATTGCCCTAAAAGTGAATTACAAATCAGTTTTAAAAATTGTATAACTATATTAATCCGTCTAGTGATGCTATTTAAACGTTAGTGTGGGTGAAATAACGAGTTTGAATTTTAAATATTGCATATAATTATATATAACATTGTTTCTTTACAGAAGAGGAGTAGAGACGTTAGGCTCATACACACACAACATTATATTTGAATAAATATAAAGTTACGAAGAACGTTTGCGAAGTGTGCGAAACAACTTGGACGGACCTTCGATTGATTGCAAAAAACAAGACCAACGGACTATATTTAAATGTTGTGATTGTAGTAAATAATGATTATAGAAAATATCTTGTTGATGACACATTTAGAAATAGCCAACTGATATTAGCACATGTTTGGTTGTTAACGATGGGTCTTACAATTTGATTTATTTGGATGAAATGGAAAAGCTACCAAATTATATATGTTTAAATTTGAATAAAAAATATACATGTGTGCATGTAAACGTTCGTGTTATTTTCGGAAGTACACATACACGAATTATTTCCGTTTTCAAAACAATAACAAAAAAGAGAAAAAAAAGAGAATATAATGAGTTACAGTAATTAGAGATGTAACGGGATATACACGCTACATATGTACAATGTGAGAATGCGTTCTCTGTATAATTAAACACTTATCGATTTTCTCCTTCTTTCGTATCGTCCAATCGTACTTCAGCAAACAGTTCATACCCAGCGTCTCGATCACTTCTTTGTATTCATTTGATGGGCACTCAGGGTTAAACGAACCCTGGTGCAGTGGAAGGAGAAGTATTGAATGGGAACACTTTAATTCTGTAAAGTACTATTTTAAACAAATATCCTGATATGGTATTGCTATAATGTTAAAATTAGGACCAAAACCCAGGATTGTGGTCCCAATCTAGACACACAGGACAAAAGCAACACATTTCCTCAAATGTTATATATTTCATATTGGTCCCTAGCTATAACATGTATGTGTATGAATGTACTCTTTTGTTTGTTTGTATGGTGTTTTACGTCATTTTCAACACATGTCAAGTTATATATGACTGTCGATTTTTTTATGGTGGGGGCAGACCAACCACTTTTCCTGGGTATAACCAGTACTGTACACCTCCCGCCATCCGTAGCAAGAATCGACACTTCCTCACAAGTGGGATTCGAAACTCGCAGCGGTGGAAAGTGAAGATTTACAACGCAACGTCGTTAACCATTCTAAAATACTGTACACCTGCCGTCATCCGTCAGAGACTTGCAAGTCGAGCTCCCAGTGGGATTCGAACCCGCAGCGGTGAGAGGCGAAAAGGTTTACAACGCAACGTCGTTAATCACTCGACCACGGAGACCACGGAGACAAAGTGTAATATTTAAAAGAAACTCAGTTTATGTTCAGCGTGTATGTTGCATAAAATATACGACACATAATAATATAGAAACACATATATAAAATTTGCGGACTGGTTGTAGTAAAATCTTCATGAATAAATGGTACAAGTATTTGAAAATCTGAGGCATCTGATTGGTTGAAAAAGTTGAGTAAACACTAACACTTGAAGGTATGGAGAGCACGTGGCGAACGTGTCAGTGACAGATACGTCCAGATACATGTAGGATTGGTGGGGCGGAGGGGGCATCCATGTGTTGGCGGGTTATTCATCGAACCAATCTCGTCATCCTGTTGAGAAATCTTAATGATTTGTTTGTATGGTGTATTACGTCATTTTCAACACAGGTAAGGTTATATATGAGACGGTCGATTTTTTTGTGGTGGAGGCAGACCAGATAGAACCAGTACTATACACCTCCCGTGATCCGTTAGAATCGACACTTCCTCACTTACAAAACGTGAGAGTGGTCGAGCTCCCATAGGGAAATGTTAATGAACAGACACATAGACGCATCGAATGGGAAATGTTAATGAACAGAAGACGCATAGACGCATCGAACCAATCTCGTCATTATGGTGAAAAAAGTTAATGAACAGGCGAATGTGAATGACGTCTTAGACTCTGAAGTTGTTCCTTTCTTACGTCATCATAACGATTCGAAAAATGACAATGGTCGCCCAGATGCTGTCCGCTTCACAACAAATAAATTATATCACAAATTTGCGGTCATAGTCGCTGCAAGGACGTCTCTCATATCACAAAGACTAGCCTGCACAAGATTTGCCATCTCAGCGGCTGGCAGAGTTATATTGCTGCTCTTAAACGACAACACTCCTAGCAGAATGCAATTTTCCTGAGGGTTGTAGCAGAATCCGTAGCCGTCGCTAACTACAGGACCGAAGAATAACACAGACTCTGATTTGGCTGGCACCTGAAACAAACAAGATATACAAATTTAAGAAACGTTTTTTTATTGTTTCGCGTTTTTTTACATACCAGTAATAATAAATAACACGGATTCGGACTTGGCTAGCACCTGACAATTTTAAGTTTTTCCACTTAAAGAAACTAACCTGCTAAATAACGGCAAAATATATACTGCAAAATCATTTATCAAAACTCTATCCAGGTGTTCAGATCATATAATAATGTATATGTGCCGATTAAAAGTATAGATTTAAGGTTCTTAAAATACCTGTGACTGAATATGCGTAAAATGAATTATGATTTGCTAACGCTTAATTCGACACACCAGTTTTGGTTAAACCGTTTAAAGTATGTCTATATAGTTTAGATTCTCAAAATATGTAAGTAATATATTATACACCTCGTTGTCAGTAGGTTAAGAAACGGTGTACACATGTTGTAAAATGTTGTAAAATGTGACTGTTGTTGGCCAGTACGTGTTATCGCCTTAATTCCATTAAGCGATGGGAAAGCTTATATTAGCAGGATTTTATAATGGCTATTTCGACAACAAAACACGTTTAAAACATTTTTACTGAAAAGAGCGATAACCTATTTAATATTACCTATTAAACGTTTTAATTTTACAATATGCAATTTTTTTAAGCCGAAATTAAGATTTCATTTCATACCCCAGCCAACCTCGTTTTCTCTTCTTGGAAAAGGGGTTGGATGGGGTTTGAAAGTTAGAACTCGGACCACGTAATGAAACAATACTGAATTAATCATATCAGAATCTATGCGTAGTTTATTGTTTAAGAACGATAAGCCAATTTGATTGAAATAAAATCTCAGCGTACTAGATCAAGCAGAAACCTGTCTGAATGAAGAATAAATACATTCTAGTTACAGAACATTTAATATCTAACGTACTTTAACAAAATAGTAACACTCCATAAGAATGAGACCTACTGCAGAGCAATGTAAGTCCCTTACTTGCATGGATTTTTTTCAGCAATAAGTTTGGTATTGGCAGAAGCAAAGTTACTGAAACCAAACTATTTTTATTTCAATTCACATTTTATGAATACTATGCTTCAAAGGGCCATACTTCTTTAAAACCTGCTAAGGCCCATAATGGCATTCAATATATATAGTGAAAGTATAACTGCCCATTATTTTTTAATCAACCAGAATACGCGGTGTCATGATAAAGACCTTGAATGAGCATGATAAAAAAAATGACAAAATGAATGGGGGGGGGGGGGGGGGGGGGGGGGGGTTCGGGGTGGGGGAGGGGAGGGGAGGGGTGTTATCAAACTTTGCCAATATTTTGATACTAGACATTTTCACAACAAATATGGACTTGGTATCTTAAATAATTTTCTTTAAAATGAGCGGAAATTATTTCTCTTACATGTCATATAGCTGAAAGTATAAAAGGACCATAACTCGGCCAATATTTTGTAAAATTTGACCAAAATCTAACTCGGTCTTTGTTTTGATACTAGACATATTCACAACAAATATAGGAAAATTCAAGGTAAGTAAAGCCAAAACCAATTTTCTATTTATAGTGAAAATGACCTTGACCTTTGACAAAATGAATCGAACAATCCCAAGCTTTCTTTCCACGAGCCGTACCTTGTGGTGAAGTTTTGTTAAAATAAAATAATAATTAATAAATAATTTGTTAAAACGGAATAACAATCCTAAGCTTCACTTCCACGAGCCGCACATTGAGGTGCTTTCGTTAAAATCCCTCAAGGGAAAGAAAAGTTATTGAGTGGAATACCGTGTATATATATAATATATCATACAATCGTGAATGCTCGGCCAATCCCGTCATTCCTCGGGATCCCGCCTCATGTGTATCACGGCGCTTCATGCTCTTCAAAATCTTGAAATTCTGTTAGCCGGAAGGCAATGGCACAGAAAATAGTGCACTGTTGCTAAGCTGTTGCTACATAAACAATATGGTCGCTGCCCACACGTGTTCATGTATGATTTGCGTTGCAAGTTTGTTATTTACAATACAGATGAATGTTTTATCACTGCGTTCATGTAAATAAACTATAGATGGAGCAATCGGCTAAATGACATGGAAAAAGTTGAAGATCACTTTGATTTAGAATGAAAATTCGTCTTGGGAATCTGACGCGCGTGACGTTCTATGACCTAACCAATATGGAAACCTGCTTATTACATTTGAGTATTGCTGCGAAGCAGTGTACGAGCTTTTGTGAATGATATATCATATAGTCGAAGGGAATAAAAGGCCCATAACTCAGCCAATATTTTCTAGGATTCTAGAAATGTCTGGCCCTACCTGACTTGTAGATATGCGCCACGTGCCGCTAAATGTGTAGGCATGGTCTTTAAACAAGGCAGGTAACTCCATGTTGTTCTCCAGGGCCGTCAACTTTAGGCCTAATAAATGGCGGTCAACGCCCTTCCCAGAGATCGCCTGAAATGTATACATGGTTTATACCTCAGTTGTAAAGGGACACAGAAAAATCGTATGGGCTTTTTGTCACATTTTCAAACCAAACTTCTACACAAAGTAAGAAACAACAAGTTCAGAAAAACAATAAGGTATTAAACAAACAGGACACGTCATGTTGCTTTCCAGAAAGAAAAAAAAAATATATAATTGAATTTGTATTCAGATTTTTAAATACTATGGACATATTTCAATAAATTTAAACAAGCTAAGATTTATACCACCCTGAAGATAGCATGCAAGTCCCGGATTAGACTATATCCCATCATTATTTTACCAATAGCCTATACCATACTACACCCCATATATTCCTATATGAATTGTAATTACTTTCATTTCACACATATTAAACTATACATCTACAGTGTTGTAAGTATAGTTACGTTTTGTCTTCCTTTCAAATAAAAACAGTCTCAACTTCTTTTAGCCTTTTAACATCCTTCAACAATAACGTCATTTGTACTGAACATTTTAACACTCCATACAAAAAGAGCTCTGCATCAGATCACGGTACACAAATACACTCAAGTGACCTGCATTAAGCGACCACCTACATTAAGAGACCACAGGTGTTATAAGATACAAATTTTGCCCTTCCCTTTAGTGATCTCAGGTTTAACAGGTTTGACTGTATAATACAAGTTTAGATATAACGTACGTCGTTAGTGTATTGTTTATGACTGTCGACTGCCTTCCGCAGTAGCTCCGCCTTCTTCTGTTTGCTGACAGAGCTGTCCACCATGGCCTGCGTGAATGCGAGAGATGCGGAAGAACATGATCTGATAGTCTCTGTCCGTCCCAACTGGAACATACGGATGGACGCAGACTCGTACGATCCACATGGTTTTGTGTGATGTCTGAAAATTGTAACGAAACACTGAATCTTCCAACTGAACAGCAATCTCATTTTTTCACCAATAAAATGTGGACGGAAATCAGCAAACATAGAGTTCTCATCACTTCAAGAATGAATTTTAAATCGCTTTAGATGTAAATATTCTACTTTAAAGGGAATGGATAGGATGTGGAAAATTAATGTTGTCTATCGAAATATAAATTAAAGCACTGAAAGTGCTGAATGCGGCGGGGTTTGTGTAACGAACACAATCTGAATAAGATGAACATGCCATGAATGACAAAGTGCAGGGACAATGAATAGAAATGGGGGAAAATAGCTCCCGACACTAGTTGTTCTTGCAATTTCTGCACCTTGTCAATTGGTATAGGGTTCAGATCCGGAATGCCTCTACCTTTCTGGTTTTGCACGACTAGACCCTGAACTCTACAATCTATGAAAGCTTCGATGGAATCTGATCTTAAATACAGGAGATATAACGATAATAAGATTTCTATATATGCTATATTCCAACACAATAACAACCCATTGGTGTCTAAATTTCGTCTTATTATTAATAATAATTCACTGACATCGTGAATCACTTAAAACGTGAATCATTTAAAACAACTTTCGAAATAGTTATTAACATCTTTCGAAATAGTTGTTACTATATACAATTATACATAATAAAGAAATAATCATGTTGTTTTCTCGTTCTATCAAATAAAACAATGCCGTACCGAAAACGTTTTCCCCTAATATGATCAACTATTTTATTAGGTTAAAAAAGGCAAATTCTGTAGACATAATTTATATATTTACATTTGGAATATTATTGTTTTCCTTTTACATACATAGCTCGTCTTAGTTTAAGTCAGTTCTTCTCATCACATTCAGTTCATGCAAACCCGGAGGCACTATTTATCTACGCGGAGGCATATAAGTTGAATGCTGTTCGGCTGCCACTTGTGATATTTTTAGCACAGAAAGCTATTTTTAGCTCAGAAATTTGGCCAGCCTTCAGTTTTTGATATACCATTCTGTTAACATTGCAGCGGGGAGAGTTTGCTCCTCATAATGTGGTTCAATTGCATATCATATAGTTCTTACCTGTAGTACGCCAGCTGTATGGCGTTCTGTATAAAACTGTCTGGACTGACTCTCTGTGACTTGGGGAAGTCCTTCCCAAACTCATTAAACACTAACACTTTCAGGTCAAGGTCAACTATCAATCTGCATAAATAGAAAATAAACACATAGCCTAGTGACCCCTTTTTTAAAATTACTGAATTCTGACAATATGAAAAGTACAATTATTATAATAGGTTCAGTTTTATTTGACAATTACCAAAAAGTAAAACCATTTCGGTACCATAGCGACTAGTAAACCCACTATAGCGACACATTGAGCGTAGATTTTTCATAATTGTACAAACAATTTGTTAGCCAGTTTTAACAATCTGAGCGCATGAAGGTAAATCTTTGTATTGCATATATGCATCATGTAATAAATAGAGGATCTTAAACGAGTTCCAATTTCATACATATTGAAACGAGTTGGTTTGTTAAACTATGAGCCAAAAGGCTCGTTAAAATTAAAATAATACATAACGAGTTTCATAAATCTTATATGGAATGGGAACGAGTTTAAGATCCTATTTATCACGTAACATTGCAATCAAATTAGTAAAAAAAATTCAGATGGACATAGAACCGCCACGACGTCAGACACTTTAGCGCCAAATCGTCATAAAATATGTGACGTCGTAACGTCGCGTCTCACACATAACGTTGCGTATAAAAGAGTTCGAGTTTTACTTCTTTACAAAATAGCAGTTTACGCCAACTTTTTATCAAACCAACAACAATGTTTTGTACAACGTGCATTATTTTTATAAGCTGTCACACATAATAAATTTATGACTCAGATCTGGTTAATTTGTAATAAATAAAATAGTTTCAGTTAATAAACTTGCGTAGTGTTACAGGTTTAACTCAACCAATCAAAATCGTTCCAGGTTGTATTACACGTGTGTCATACAATAGAATATTAAATGGGTGTTCGACACTGCTAACAAGAGACGTTATGTAATAAACACAGATCTGGTATAACGTTTTTGTCCTGAAATTTGACAGTTGTGTTACTTTAAGGGTAAGAATACAATATGCAGCTTCTATGTATTTCAGTTTTTTACGTTTTTCTTTTCTTTTTTTTTCCTTTTTTTATTACAAAATTAAACATTAATACATGTATATACTGGACTGTAACCATGGTAACAGAATAAATTATTTCTTATAATTATATGCTTTTCTTTTCATACTTATTTGAATCAATTACAATCACAAATTTGGATGTGTTTACAATTGCATTATACCACAAGAAGGGTGTTCCACGGAACACTGCTGTTGCCTGCCATGTGCTTATTTCAGCAAGGACAATCTATGTAACGTCTGAAGACAAGGGTGCAATCTTTCATCGATTATGGAGTAGGTTTTATTTTTTAACTAAACATTTGACGAACAAGAAATGTCACTGTATAGGTAAGTGACAAATGCCATCGACCTGGTTTTGACCTTTGACCTCTAAATGTGACCTTGACCTTAGAGTTATTAACCGGACACAAAAGCACTTCCTTCTGACCTTTGACCTCTAAGTGTGACCTTGACCTTGTAGCCACGGACCTTGATTTTGCGCGCGAAATGTCATCTTGTTTTGGTGCAGCACTTGTGCCAAGTTATTTGAAAATCCGTCCAGAAATGTCAGAGTTATTGACCGGACACGATTGGACGGACGAACAGACACCGGACACGATTGGACGGACGGACGGACCGACGGCGGACGGTGCGACTACTATATGTCGCCCGCCCTTCGGGGGCATAAAAAAGGCAGAACTCTGCACTGAATAACTGGTAAGAAAGAACTGTATAAAGTTTCATGACCATAGGTCAATATTTGGCCATGTTATGAGCTAGGTTAGGTTGCAGGTTAACGTTCTATGAAAATGAGCATAACTCTGCCAAAATTAAATCTAGAGTTATTGAACATGTTGATGACATTTGAGTAAAGAACTGTATAAAGTTTCATGAACGTTGGTCAATATTTTGCCAAGTTGTGAACTCGGTTAGGTTGCAGGTTTAATATTTATGAAAAGGGAAATAACTCTGCCAAAATGAAAGTCAGAGTTATTGGACATGTGCAACGACATTCCTTGTATTGAGGTAACATGAAGATATTTGTGAAGTTTCATAAGTATAGGTCAAATACTTTTCAATTTAATGCCAGTTAAGATCTTGGTTAGGTTGCAGTTTAAAGTTTTATAAAAATAAAAAAATAAGGGGACATAACTCTGCCAAAATGAAAGTCAGGGTTATTGGAGATTTGTTATGACCGTTCTTGTGGCAAGATGAAGATATTTATCAAAAACTTCATGAACAACGGTCAAACACTTTTCAAGTTATGGCCTGTTACGGGCTTGGTTAGGTTGAAGGTTAAAAGTTTTAGGAAAAGGGGAAAGGAGTTATTGGACATGTGTAATGACATTCCTTGATAAAGATGTGTGTCAAGTTTTATGAACATAGGTTAAATACTTTTCAAGTTATAGCCAACGTTATGTTGCAGGTTCCAGTGTGGACAGACGACGGACGGACGATGACGGACAAACTGATCCCTTTGTGTCAGCCATGCTACACAACCATATAAGACACAGATGCTCTCCGAACCTTACCTGTCAGCATTAACTTACGCAGGCTCCAGTTTTTCGGAGACTTCTGGTGTGAGATTAAACTTCAGTTTGATTGGTTTCTGTACATCTTCAGCTGGTTGCCTGTCCTTACCACTTTTACTGTAAGGCAAGTGGTCAACAACACGTTTATATTATTAAAGGGGCTACATCAGGCGTTAGGGCAAAATTTGTTTAAACAATAGAAATGTGTTCATTGGACATGGATGCCCACACTGAAAACAATCAGTGTAAAACGTAAAATTTGACGAAAAGGGGCCGTAACTCTGGTAATACTGGGTCGGCTTTGACGCCGAATCGATATGCACGTTTTGAGGTAAGCATCCTGTAATGTTTGAAAAGAAACGGAGGAAAACTGTGGGAGAGGATGAGAAGATAGACACACAAGATATTTTAACGTGAAAAATGACAAAAGGGCCATAGTCTGGTTATACTGGGTCAATTTTGACGCCAAAACAATATGCACAGCTTGACATCATAGGTAAGAATCCTGTAAAGTTTCAAAGCAATCGGTTGAAAACTGTGGGAGGAGATAGACACACAAACCTTTCGGGGCGGAAGTACGGACGGACGAACGGACGGACGAAAGTAAGGACGGATGGACGGACATGGCTAACGATAGATGTCCCCTCACCATGCGGTGGTGGTAGCATAAAAAAACAACACAATATGAAATTACCAATTTTAAAATGTTAAATGGGTCAAAGATATAGATGGAATATTATAGGAAAGTTTCAAGTTTCCTATAATAAATCATAATAATTAATAATAATAAATTACAACAAGTCTTATCAGGCAATAAAGGAATCCACAAGTTATAAATAGCAGACACGAGGTTCACCTCAGTAATATCTACAAATGATGTTCTTGTTAAAGCTAGGTGCATCACCATAGATGGGAAGTCTTGTGTTTGTATGTTCAGCGTAATTTCTGTTGGTGCTTTATGGCTCATTTACACTGTACAAAATTTCTAAGTATCAACTTTTGTATCTTAACTAATTCTCTTATTTTAAATATATTTTAGAATAGATATATCATATATATTATTTTTTTTACCATAGTTTGTAAAACATTTATTTTTTGTTTAAATTGTTACATCTTTTGAGAGTTACCCTCCCTTTATATGAAAACATGAAATGTACTGATAAAACACATAACATGAGTCAAAGATCGCTTAAAGATATAAAATTCTTAAAATTGGTATGAAATAATAGAAAAAAAACATAAAAATTTGACCTATTTATCGCAGATTTTCCGTCTATAAAAAAATGAAATATGGATAATCTTAGATTACCTCCCTTTAAATTGAATATTGTTTGAAATTCAAGTAACTGTAATTCAGCGTTAACATTAAATATTTCGAAAATTTCTTTTGTAAACGCATTTGTAGTGGTAATGCTAGTAAAACATAATGTCAAAATAATTTTAACTGGCATATTTTAGAATTGGGAACATCGAAAGCACTAATTCGAAGTACTTAATAAAATCCTATATATCCAGTTCTATAAGTGTTATAACTTATTTCTAAGAAAACACATCGACTTAAAAGTTTTAAAATATGTTCATGCAATCAGAGCAGACGATTTACACTCGTTATTTTGCAGTTGAACCGTATCTCTAATCAAGCTCAAAATACACAAAACAATGAGAATATTATTGACATATTCTTAGGTTGGTACTTAGCAATTTGGTTTAGTGTAGTTGTTTTACCGATATAATACAGCAATAATATATCTGAACATTTCTAAAAAAAAAAAAAACTTTATAGTGGCATTGCAATGTTAAAGCACTCATCAATCATTAAAACTGGCACTTTGATTTATTCATCTCGTATCATTTTGACTTTAAGCCTGCATGCATATATAAATCTGGGGGACTGTTCCCTACTCATACTACGGAATATTTCACAATTTAACTTGCTCAGAGGATATACTTTGATACAAAGGACCACACGAGCTCAACTTTTTCGAAGAAAAAAAAAGATCCATAATCCAACGGACAAGGCTAAGAAATACTGTCTTGCCTAACACACTGAAGGCACCCAGAGTTGTCAGTAAGGCTCGAACGTGTAGTCTCCGGATTCACCGTGGTACGCAATGAGCACTATCACAAACGTGTAGTCTTCGGATTCACCGTGGTACGCAATGAGCACTATCACAAACGTGTAGTCTCCGGATTCACCATGGTACGCACTGACCACTATCACAACTTGTTGTCTCCGGATTCACCATGGTACGCACTGACCATTATCACAACTTGTTGTCTCCGGATTCACCATGGTACGCACTGACCACTATCACAACTTGTTGTCTCCGGATTCACCATGGTACGCACTGACCACTATCACAAACGTGTAGTCTCCGGATTCACCATGGTACGCACTGACCACTATCATAACTTGTTGTCTCCGGATTCACCATGGTACGCACTGACCACTATCACAAACGTGTAGTCTCCGGATTCACCATGGTACGCACTGACCACTATCACAACTTGTTGTCTCCGGATTCACCATGGTACGCAATGAGCACTATCACAAACGTGTAGTCTCCGGATTCACCGTGGTACGCACTGACCACTATCACATACGTGTAGTCTCCGGATTCACCGTGGTACGCACTGTCCACTATCACAAACGTGTAGTCTCCGGATTCACCGTGGTACGCACTGTCCACTATCACAAACGTGTAGTCTCCGGATTCACCGTGGTACGCACTGACCACTATCACAAACGTGTATTCTCCGGATTCACCGTGGTACGCACTGTCCACTATCACAAACGTGTAGTCTCCGGATTCACCGTGGTACGCACTGTCCACTATCACAAACGTGTAGTCTCCGGATTCACCATGGTACGCACTGACCACTATCGGCTAATTTTTAGACACCATTAATTCTAGGACGGGTTACATTACTTGCAATTTTGACGATTTAGATGAAAACTTACATGAACTCTACACAGTGATCCATGAGATGTATGACTGGTGGGCCGTCCGCAGTTGTATGTTCATAGTTCAGACCACTGTATCCATCGGCACCCACAATAAACTGTGCAACAAAAAGTTACAATCTCATCAACCTATATTGCCATTTCAACCACAGTTGAAAACTTACTAGAAAATATGCAAACAAAAAAGGTTGTTTCAATACACATGAATTATTATCATGAAACAAGGCATTACCTTGTAGCAATGCACATTTTCCATATTGTTAATATACTATCGGATGCATTTTATCTCCGTATCCCAATATACCAATATAAACCTACATAAGTAGAGCACTAGCCCCATAATCATAGATCCACCGCTTTCATAATTGTATGTATACCTGACATCAATTAGAACGTCGGTGTAAACGTTCATGTATTTTTACCTGGGTCTGGCTGTAGGGAAATTGAACCTAGTTGCCTTGGTGAGAAGACACCTCCCTCTACCCAGTCGCCAATGGCTGGTATACGCACAAATCTAAGCCTTTTCTGATGTAATAAGCTTCCCTTTTTTATATAATTATATCTATTAACAGGTGGGTTTTTAATGTTGGTGTAGATAAAGTACTAAATTTGTTAATAAGGCTTTGAACACGTTAGAGATGCTCTGATTAATTTGTTCGCCACCTCTGACGTCAACTTCTCAATAAATTATCATATTATTATTATTCTAGTATCGTCCATTTACCGAATGTATACAAGTTAATGTCGATTTTACTCACTCACCTGTATAGTTTTGTCGAACCACCTGTTTCCCGAGTGTGCGGCTGACCCACGCCCGTATTACGTCTAACTCACCTGTATAGTTTTGTCGAACCACCTGTTTCCCGAGTGTGCGGCTGACCCAGGCCCGTATAACATCTCACTCACCTGTATAGTTTTGTCGAACCACCTGTTTTCCGAGTGTGCTGCTGACCCAGGCCCGTATAACATCTCACTCACCTGTATAGTTTTGTCGAACCACCTGTTTCCCGAGTGTGCGGCTGACCCAGGCCCGTATAACATCTCACTCACCTGTATAGTTTTGTCGAACCACCTGTTTCCCGAGTGTGCGGCTGACCCAGGCCCGTATAACATCTCACTCACCTGTATAGTTTTGTCGAACCACCTGTTTCCCGAGTGTGCGGCTGACCCATGCCCTTGTAACATCTCACTCACCTGTATAGTTTTGTCAAACCACCTGTTTCCCGAGTGTGCGGCTGACCCATGCCCTTGTAACATCTCACTCACCTGTATAGTTTTGTCGAACCACCTGTTTCCCGAGTGTGCGGCTGACCCACGCCCTTGTAACATCTCACTCACCTGTATAGTTTTGTCGAACCACCTGTTTCCCGTGTGTGCGGCTGACCCACGCCCATGTAACATCTGGTGTCCGCTGGAGGTGCGTAGATCAACCTGGTCCGTGTTCTTGCCATCCAGACACAAAACTAGGATACTTTTTTGTATGGAATCTAGTGACGACTTATTGGTCTTATCTATCAGAGAGAGGGAGAGAGAGAGAGGAAGTTGGAGGTCAAGGAAGGCTTATTCAACTTTTCTTTTATTCAAAGCATGATACACAGGGAACTTAATATTTTCCCCAACTTTTCAACCTCAAAGAATGGGTGCGAATAATACACAGGGGTCCCCTAAACAAGGTAAAAGATGGTTGGTTGGTTAGTTTTAAGCAATTTTTAGCACATTTTAGGCTATATATGTGTCATTTTTTCAGTGGGGGAGGCAGACCACCAACATTTTCCTGTGTAGAAACAGTACTGTATATCCCACATCTGTAAGAATCCATTACGTGGTCGAACCTTAATTCCCTTAGTAAAGGGACACACGGCAATCTTGATTTATTAAAAACTCACGGC
Organism: Cyrtodaria siliqua; assembly: GCA_037043455.1. NCBI lineage: Eukaryota > Metazoa > Mollusca > Bivalvia > Adapedonta > Hiatellidae > Cyrtodaria > Cyrtodaria siliqua. Next base: position 90,754 of record JAWPHD010006852.1, read on the forward strand.
GTCCCGTTAGTTTTCCTCTTAATTTGCATTTGTTTAATCATTAATGTTAATTGTTAGAATAGTTCAAAGCAAATTATTTTTGCATGTTACTAACTTTTTATAATATTGCACCAGTAATATATTTAAAAATTTGGTGAAAAAGGGAAAGAAAGTTGAAATTTCATTTTTTTATTTAATTATATGCAAGCAGTTTTAAAGTCAAAATGACGCAGGATAAGTAAATTGAGGAGCAAATTTAAATGTTTGAATAAAACTCAAGATTGCCATGTGTCCCTTTAAAGCGATTGGAAGCTTACATTAGCAGATTTAATAACGGATATTTCGACAATAAAACACGTCCAAACGCATGAAAAAAATGCGAAATCAGTGTATAATGCGAAAACCTTTTTACATGACCAATTAAATGTTTTAATTTTACAACATGTACAATATGAAAATAGTTTAAGCCGAAATTAAGGATTTATTTCATACCCCAGCCAACCCCGTTTTCGCTTCTTGGGGAAGGGGTTGGATGGGGTATGAATGTTATTACTCGGACCACGTAATGGACACTTTCTCACTCACAAGTCGAGGTCCCTGTGGGGTTCGAACCCACGTCAGTGAGAGGCAAGATTTTAAACGCAGAATCTTTACTAATAATTATAAATAATACTTATTCAAGAATATTGATTTTAAATCTTTTAGTGACATATGTTTACCAGACAAACAGACAAAATATTTTCCCAATTTACCAGTACTTAACCACAACCAACTATAAAACACAATCATTGACAACGGTTTACCTTGTAACAATTTCTTGTACACTTTAGCCCAGGTGTCCCTATGTTCAACTGTAAAGATCCCAAGTGAGTCCCCTTTGGTGGCCCCGCTGGTCACAACCTCCATAAACTGCTGCTTGAGCTGTGGGGCCGTAAGGGGTTGACCATCCTGACCGTATACTGGCACTTCAAATACCTGGGGAGAGATTCATGAACAGTTAGGTGTGTCTTTTTATTGTTTATTTTTTACAAATCTAAAAAAGAAGTACAACATTAAAGATATGCTTTTAACTAACTAAACTGCTGAAAACACAATGAATTGCAGTACTACACTATCTATCTATATTTATCTATGTATACTGCAACACACCCTTTCGAAGATTATGTGCAGGCATAAGGGCACGCTCGTGTATTATTCCAATTAAAGGGTCCCTCCTGAGAGACATTATTAAACATTTTTCTATCCAAAAGAGCAAGATTTTAATAAGACAACAAATAAGAGACTTCTTTACCTATGACGACATGTTATATGTAACAAAACAAGAGGTCAATGACCTTGAAGCTCTACTGATAGGTTTTAATAACTAGATCAGCATTCCTGTGAAGTTTCATGAACATTTTTCAAGTAGTTTCAGACGAGTAGCCGCTACAAGTTATTACTATATAACTCTATGTAAACAAAGATGGCCACTGGCAGCCATGTTTAATGTTGAATCAAAATAATTTTCGACAAGGATCAACATCATGTCATTCTGATCATTTTAGAAAAAGTCCAATATCAATATCACGTATAGTTTTCAAGAAGTAGTCGCTACAAACTTGCTTTTTAAAAATCTATTTTTAGCCGTGGCAGCCATCTTGAATTTCCGGCTGACCTAAACTTTTGCTAGGATCAACTCGACATCAAGAGTAACATTCTTGCGAAGTTTCATGAAAATCTGTCAAGTAGTTTCAGAGGAGTATTCGTTACATATGTTTGCTGTATAACTCTCTGTAAACAAAGATGGCCACTGTCGGCCATGTTTAATGTCGAAAAATGATTCATGTCGAAAAACGATTTTCGACAAGGATCCGGTCTGAAATTTTGCTAGGATCACTTCGACATCTTCGACATCAAGAGCAACATTCCTGTGAAGTTTCATGAACATCCGTCAAGTAGTTTCAGAGGAGTAGTCACTGCAATTTTTTATATAACTCTATATAATTCTATGTAAACAAAGATGGCCGCTGGCAGCCATGTTTAACGTCGAATCAAAATGTTTTTTAACAATCTATTTTTAGCTTTGACGGTCATCTTGGATTTCACATAAACTTGAACTTTTGCTAGGATCAACTAGACATCATGGGCAACATTCCTGTAAAGTTTCATGAACAATAGTCGCAGCAAAAAATACTTTACAGACGGACGACGGACACCGCACTATGGCATAAGCTCTGCCGATATGTGATCATTCTATGAAAGAGATACACAGCACGTCAAATGATTTTTTATTTAAAACTCGGACGTCTTTCTTGGGGTTGGGGTAGGAGTGGGTGGGTGGAGTTTAATTGGAGGTCATATTGTTTTTAATTATGTCTCAAATGAACATTTTTATGAAGAGATTACAGTGTATATACTTTGGTGCTCTGTGTGTGTGTGTGTGTGTGTGTGTGTGTGTGTGTGTGTGTGTGTGTGTGTGGGTGGGTGGGGGGAGAAGTAAACTCGGTCAAATCAGTATAATTTGCTCCACGGTCACCATGGGACTCTAGGACGGGTACACAAATACCCTTAACATTTGTTATTCATTTACTGTGTCACACATGTATAGAGAAAAGCATAAATAATACTTTTTTTCTGATCTGAGTGTCAAAGAACGATCAAAACAATTACATGTAAAATTGATACAGGGTTAAAGGGAACTGACATGTGTGATTATATTTGCTTCAACTCACAAACCACGTACATTGGTATTGTACATGACTGTTATATGTCGAGGTGCGCCTTGTTTATCCGGTGGGAAGCAGTTCCAGTCATCGCGCTTGATTCCCGGCACACGGCACGCCGACAGGATTTGCAAATACTGCATCATACACAGGGGGTTCTTACCCAGGTGTTCTACCTGCAGGGTCTGACTGAAATAACATATAGTGCATAGAGCTTTGGAAATGCTTTGGCGCTCGACCCTCTTGCGCTCAGAATATCGTCTTCCTGGGTAAGCTCTTAGTCGCTTTTACATACCCAGCTACAGGTGGATGATAACAAGTATAAGCTATGTAGATCTATAGTTCGTAAGACGTTACGTGGTCCCGCCTTAATTCCATTTAGCGATGATTCAACTGATATTTCGACAATAAAACACGTTTTTTTAAACTAAAATTCTGAAAAAAAAAAAAATTAAGATTTTATTTCATACCCCAGCCAACCCGTTTTTCCTTCTTGGTGATGGGGTTGGATGGGGTATGAAAGTTAATACTCGGACCACGTAATGGCGGTGGTGCTCTGGGTAAGGGACTATTTCACATTGAAGTACATGTAGATGTTGAGTACACATTGTTTGTTTAGGTTTGTAATATATCTGGGGTTACAGCTCTGGTGATACTACTAGATTTAGTGTGTACCATACTCTGTACACACAATATATAGAAACACAATAAAGTGTGCATATTCGAATAATTTCAAACACTGTCCGGTCTTTACATAAGTCAGTGTATAGTAGTAAAATATACATTAAAAGGAAAATACACTGGAAAATTAAATACTGTTAAACATTTGGACGGTGGATCAAAATACAACAAGACCCAAAACATGGCATTGAATTGAATTGAATTGGGGTTTTAAGGCGCATCAACATATGAAAGGTTATATGGCGCCTAACAGGAATGAACATGCCAGGCTCATCCTCCATGTATATCGAGATAAAATATGGTGAACGTGCCTAGAACAATCTCACCCTGAACTGCAGAGCTGCTGCACATTTTATTGTAGACACTCCATTTACGCTGGAGCCACGCTATAGTTTTTCTGCCACTGCTCTAGTGATATGAGCGAGATGTCACCATAGAGAAATAACTGGGCACACTAAATACAACGGTGCACGGTGAGGTGTACAATCATTCTTCAATACCAAATTTAGTGAAAATCATTTATCAAAGTGATTGCGTATATAAAACATTCACTATTTTTTCCTAATAAAGGACAATAACTCTGCAATGCATGCATAATTCTGCTTTGTCGAACATGTCAAAGTTGTTATTGAAACAAACCACTAGGTATGATAAGGGACAAAATTGGCCCCCGATAATGAAAGTTTTAATGCACAAGTTTTGAATATCTAGTTTAGCTACAAATGAACTGAATCAATATTAAAACTCATTACAAGTATGTTTGACGGCTCTAAATGAGTTTAAGAGCCTCACAAACAAGGCTTTTTCTTTCAAAAAATGACATTTTGTTCATTTTCAGCAGTTTTCGATCAGTTTTTGGTCTTGGAAATACAGAGCGCACCCTCGAGCACAGCTGATTTTTTGTTGAAACAGGAACTTGATAGGGATGCATCATCAGCCAAAAAACTGTGTGTGCTCGGAGGTGCGCTCTATATTTTTAGGATCTAACTCTTGCCCAAAAAGGTCCAAAATCTACAAAATATAACAAAATTACCAAAAATGCCGTTTTTGAGACCCTATTAATTTTTCTAGATAAATAAAATAAATAGAAATATATTTTGAAGACAGAATATGATCAATTTACTTCAATATGCACAACAGATTATACATAAATATTATTTTTTTGCATTTTGAATATATTGGGGGCCAACATACGCCCTTATCATAAATTGTCCTTTGGTTTAAATAGGCTTTAATTTTGATAATTCGGAGATACGCAAGGGCATTGACTCTGTAAAGGACTTGTTGATTGAATAAAAACACCTTCAGATCAATGTTGTGAAGATCTGAAACTGTAAGCATGATCGCAGTCAAGCCAAATAAACATATCTTAACAGGTCTTAATACAACTGACAAATCATACAAATGCATGTCACGAGCCTAATGGTAAGAAGTAAGAAACAGGTGAGAAATACTTACTTGTCTATTGTCATTTTATAGTCTAACATTCCGGCAATCAATCTTGATGCATACCTGAAATGAAAGGGTGTGCATTCTTATAAACTTCCACCGGCTATTGGTATTACCCGGTACTATTAAAGAGAATTTAATTAAACAAAGCATCCTTAGTTTAGTTTACACTTATTTTACATCGATAGTTCTTGATTTTTTAAATATTCTTTCAACTTATATTAATCCCTCTCGATGGCTACCTCGGCAGAACTGTTCTTGGGCAAGACACTTTCCCTTAGTCTCGTCCTTCGGATGCGGACGTAAACCGGGCGGTCCCGTGTATCGGTATATCCTCCGAGCACGTTAAAGAACCATAGGAATTTATAGTAGGGCAGGTTCCCGGGTTCTTATGTATCATTCCCCTCTCTCTGGGGCGGCTCTAAATAACCTATACTGTGTTGATGAGGCGTTAAACAACATTCAGTTCAATTCCTGGGCAGAACTAGTAATAAGCAAAATGGATTAAGTACCTTTCCAACGGATAAATAACACGGCGACGATCGAACCCATGACCTCTGACACTAGACCACAAACTCCGAAAAGAACTGATTACAAAAGGACACACTGAACCCTTAATACTCATCTACAGAGCATCCGATCCTCATTCAGATATGCATGTAACAACATTTCAAGTGACTTTACAGGGTAGGTGTGAGGTTTGGTACACCCTAGAACCTGGTTTAAACCCCCAGCGGCCTTATTGCCACTGACCGTTCCAAGGCGGTAGTCTTATAGTCAACCATTTTGAGTTTGTGATGTCTTTTTTGGCCTTTTATTTATCTTTAATATTGTTCTGTGTTTCACTGTGTGTTTGTGATTGACTGTCGTCCTTGAATGCTACTTTTCCTGTTCGATTTTTATATCTATATTTACAGTCATGAGTACCTGAAATCATTAGTTGTGCGTTTATTTATTGTTATCATTAATAAATCACCGTTTTTTACTTTCAAAGTGAATTCATTCCATAAGATATCCTGTGCTAGCTTAGCTAAAAGGAAAGAGGCACAAGAGGGCCTGTGGATGCTCTACAGACTAACATGGCTGTTATATCGGGAGATTTCATCCAATTCCCTAGAGTACTTTCAGTTTTGCCTGAGACATGATTTTGATTAGTGTGACCTTCATATTTGAGGTACATACCTGATTTTAAACCGAAGGCCAGACGAGCTAAACAATTGATACATACCGATTGTAACACATACTTCAGTTATTATTTCAAAAATATACTTCAGTTATTATTTCAAAAATAAGCAAGTACATACGTGAGTTGTCCATCCAGGTCACTGTAATCTGCCTTTGGGAAGAGGCCGCCGGGGTTAGAGTGGATGACGCATGGCTCTCTGTAATCCAGGTAAGAAACATTCTTCCACCAGTCTGACAGCTGAAATTAACACAAATAGCATTTACCACTAATTCAAAAATGTAATCCCATTTATATTAACCATTAACCCGCTAAGCACGACTATAATGACATTTGCGTCCATAGTAAACCCAGATCAGCCTGCGAGTAATTCGCTTACATAAGACCCCTTGTCACATAAATGGAATGGTCTTATTTCAAAGAAAGAACATTATATATATGCAGCGGGTTAATGGACAGTAAAAGTTATTAAACTTTCCCATTGAAACTTGTCGGTATACTGTTTGACTTCCCCTTCCTACCCGCAAGATATGTCCCTGGAGGTTTATGAGCCTTGCAGGTAATATATTTCGGAAGTTATTGCACAATATCAGGTCACGGCTACCTTGACCTTTAACCTACTGACCCTAAAAGCCATAAGCTTACTCCAGCAGCCAAGTGCTGTGTAACTATGAAGTTCTAAGAGCCTAGACAACAAGTGCCCACGGACACACAGATGCACAAGATGATTGCATTATACCCCCACTCCAACCCCCAAACGTCATATCATTTGGAGTGGATATAAGTACATGGGAATGTTGTGAGGGATTAGAGAGTACCTGGTTTTAAGTCATTTGGAGTAGATATAAGTACATGGGAGTGTTGTGAGGGATTAGAGAGTACCTGGTTTTAAGTCATTTAGAGTAGATATAAGTACATGGTAGTGTTGTGATGGATTAGAGAGTACCTGGTTTTAAGTCATTTGGAGGGGATATAAGTACATGGGAGTGTTGTGAGGGATTAGAGAGTACCTGGTTTTAAGTCATTTGGAGTAGATATAAGTACATGGGAGTGCTGTGAGGGATTAGAGAGTACCTGGTGTTAAGTCATTTGGAGTAGATATAAGTACATGGTAGTGTTGTAAGGGATTAGAGAGTACCTGGTTTTAAGTCATTTGGAGTAGATATAAGTACATGGTAGTGTTGTGATGGATTAGAGAGTACCTCGTTTTAAGTCATTTGGAGGAGATATAAGTACATGGGAGTGTTGTGAGGGATTAGAGAGTACCTGGTTTTAAGTCATTTGGAGTAGATATAAGTACATGGGAGTGCTGTGAGGGATTAGAGAGTACCTGGTGTTAAGTCATTTGGAGTAGATATAAGTACATGGTAGTGTTGTGAGGGATTAGAGAGTACCTGGTTTTAAGTCATTTGGAGTAGATATAAGTAAATGGTAGTGTTGTGATGGATTAGAGAGTACCTGGTTTTAAGTCATTTGGAGGGGATATAAGTACATGGGAGTGTTGTCAGGGATTAGAGAGTACCTGGTTTTAAGTCATTTGGAGTAGATATAAGTACATGGTAGTGTTGTGATGGATTAGAGAGTACCTGGTTTTAAGTCATTTGGAGGGGATATAAGTACATGGGAGTGTTGTGAGGGATTAGAGAGTACCTGGTTTTAAGTCATTTGGAGGGGATATAAGTACATGGGAGTGTTGTGAGGGATTAGAGAGTACCTCGTTTTAAGTCATTTGGAGGGGATATAAGTACATGGGAGTGTTGTGAGGGATTAGAGAGTACCTGGTTTTAAGTCATTTGGAGTAGATATAAGTACATGGGAGTGTTGTGAGGGATTAGAGAGTACCTGGTTTTAAGTCATTTGGAGTAGATATAAGTACATGGGAGTGCTGTGAGGGATTAGAGAGTACCTGGTGTTAAGTCATTTGGAGTAGATATAAGTACATGGTAGTGTTGTGAGGGATTAGAGAGTACCTGGTTTTAAGTCATTTGGAGTAGATATAAGTACATGGTAGTGTTGTGATGGATTAGAGAGTACCTGGTTTTAAGTCATTTGGAGGGGATATAAGTACATGGGAGTGTTGTGAGGGATTAGAGAGTACCTGGTTTTAAGTAATCAACTTATTTCAATGACTGGTCATGTTACTATATGATGCTTGTGTTACCCAATTCACATGGTGTTTGGCTCGCTCCTGCCAAAGCTGAACAAATAAAAGGTAAACCATACTTATACCTGACTATTTATGGGTATACATGTGCAATTAATAATAGAACTTAATTGATTGCCTATTAAAATAGATTGCCAAAATAATACAACTAAATAGAATGTCAAACAATATCAACCCTTAGCCCGCTATGAATGTACAATGGACTGTCCTTTCTTTAAACTTGGACCATTCCATTTATGTTACAAAGTGGTGTTTAGGTCTCTTTATAGGCTATATAGAGAGAAGATTCTCATTTTTACTGTTCTTGCTAACTTCTACTGTAAAAACTGTCGTAGGAACTAAAAATTAGGGGTTGGTCGGGTTACCCGAACGGCTGGTATTTTTTTCTTTTACCTTAACAGACTGCCAAAAAAATGTAACTGGCATATATTAGGGCCTCAAAGTAGATAAGCAACATACTAATTGGGTCACCCTCTTAAATTTAATCAATCAATCAATCAATCAAAGGAGCATTATCGAAAAGAGTAATCACTTATGCCCCAATTCTTACACCCAACTAAAAGATGAGAAAAATCTCACCTGTTCCGTGTTCCTGTATTCTTCATCCGTCAGCAATGGTCTAAGAGTCTGGAGGTATTTCTCCAGTGTCTGGTTCAGTGGGGCCACTGGGAACTTTGGCAGGGCTGCCTGTATTGAGATCATCCGACCCTTTATCTGCGGTTGTGGCATCGTGTGAACAGTAGCACGGCAAGCTTGCTGAATCTGAAAATTGAATTTTGACGTTAAAGGGGTTGATGCACTATTTTCAAACACGATTTATTTAAAAGGGCTCTGAAAAACTTGAAAAAAAAGCTGATAGAATTATAGATATGACCTATTGAAAATGTGCAAAGAACATAAATGGAGGCGGCCATCTTGGAACGATGACGTCATCGCGTCATTTTACCATATATGGCAAATGGACAAAATACATTTTAAAAGCAAAGAATATCACTGCAAACTGATTAAAAAATAAATATACACATGTAAAATGTCTAAATTGTTTGCTTATTTTTCATTTGCAGTGATTTTCTTTGCTTTAAAAAACATTTTGTCAGTATGCCATATATGGTAAAAGGCGCAATGACGTCATCGTTCCAAGATGGCCACCTCCATTTATGTTCTTTGCAAATTTTCAATAACAACTTTAATAGTAATTGTCACCACTTAAACCTGGCAAGACATGATTATTCCAAATTGCCGTTTTCCATTAAGACTGCAAATAACTAATGAAAACACTATTGTGCCAGGAATCAAGCGTGATATTCGAACATTTTGTCGAACGATGAATCAAACAGCTAGTCTGTGAGCTGGAACATTGTCATATAGTCATATAGTGTCATGAACATTTAAAGAAAAGAAAATAAGCATTCATTAACGTCTCACACCACAATTAATTTTCAATAGGGTCCCATTGTAATGTTTTTGTTCGTGGCATAGAGATAAACATATTTTACAACATGTATTTATGATTAAATTCTTCATTGATCCAATATCTGCAATTTAACATATTTAACAAATATTTACCAGATTGAACTTCTTTTAATTTCATGTTTGCCCGACACTTATCAAAATTTAGACAAAAATACAACCCCGTGGTGATTAGACCCATGATGTGTAAAATGAGGCAGAATTAGCTAGATATTTTATATCAACATGCATTTTTCTGTGATCTCGTCCTAAAATGCTGTAGATTTAGAACCTGGTAAAGATAAACCAATGTATCCTGTAAAATGTAGAAAAGCGAACTTGTTTTTTATCTACCTCCTTCATATGTAGGACACGAGTATTCAAGTTAGATAATAGGGGTGTGAGTCCTTAAGATGTAGCACAAAATATATCTTACCAAATAATAAACCGAAATGTCTGCATCAAAATCTATCACATGCAACATCATGCACGGGTAGAGTAATGTTTGCCGTGCTAAATGCGAAACACATAATATGCCAATGACCTACTGCCATATTGATTTAAACAAAATCTGAAAAATATGTGTTCATTTCCCTAGAGAACAAAAATAAATATTGCGGAATGTAAATTTGGATATTGCAGATTCACAGAGGTATACTGAAAGATTACATTATTTCTTAATATATATGTATTTGTATGAATGGTTTTTTACGTCATTTTTAGCTTATGTTTGGCCTATCATGACTGTCTATTGTTTTTGTGGAAGAGGCAAACCACACACAATATTTCCTGGGTACAACCAGTACTGTATAGCTCCCACCATCCGTATATAATAATCAACACTTTCTCACTTGACTAGTGGATTTCCAACCAGCGTTGAGAGGCGAGAAAGTTTTGACACAGGGTCTTTACTATCACGTCCATGGATATAAGTCACAAATCTATGTGACACATGTCGTTGTGTTTTTTTTACAAAAGGTGTCCAAGTCTTAATAGTTTTACCTGATGAAGTGTGTTTAAAAAAACTAGTTCTAATGAAACAATAATTTCAAATTGAATAAATTAATTTTCTACTTACAAGTTATGTACAGCCTTTTAAACCAGAGAACGTTTTCATGTCCCAGGCGTTGCGTGTATAAGTTTCAAAATGACATTTCTATATATGTGGCATAGTCATATATTAACATATATGCATGTATATTAACATATATGCGTGCATAACATGAAATCAGAAATAGAACGTCCTAAATTGTGATGTAACACTAGTTATAGCAGCGTTGTTGATGTATGCATAAACACAATACTGGCCTAGTTGTTGAAAGATCGAATTAAATTGAATTGAATTGGGGTTTTAAGGCGCACCAACACATGAAAGGTTATATGGCGCCTAACAGGGGTGAACATGCCAGGTTCATCCTCCATGTACATCGAGATAAAATATGGAGAACGGGCCTAGAACCTTCTCACCCTGAACTGCAGAGTTGCTGCACATTTTATTGTAGACACTCCATTTACGCTGGAGCCACGCTATAGTTTTTCTGCCACTGCTCTATTTGTAGGCATCCTTTGGTAGCTTGATATTTAATCAGGTCTGGCGAGGTTTTCAGCTTGTCAAATATTCCTTATGATTTGGTTATGATGATATTGCTTTTCTTGACCATATCAGTTTTAAGATTTGGAATATCTCGCTTGATTTCGCAAATTGAAACTGTGTTTTCCTGGCTAAAACATTTCTGGTGCTTATTTAAGGCTGTTATTCTATCTTCTAACTGTTTGGAATTTGGAATCTACGTTAGCCGAAAGATCTAAAACTTGTTTGGATATGCTTTCAATAGAATGCTTTACATTTGAACATGATTGCAGCATTTGTTGTATCATGATTGGCATATTTCTGCATCATTCGCAACTACGCCATCCGATATTATCTGTATGATTAATTCCGACACATTTGTCATGATACCATTTCATGCACCAATTGCATCTAGTCATGTTACCACTCTTTTCGGTGCAGTCATTGAAACAATATGATTCTGTGATTTCATGTGTGTTTGCTTTCCTGTTCCTTATTAGGCTTGTCTTTTTGGCGTATGTTTTTCGATGTTTTCTTCGTTCCAGGTTTTGCTTGTTTTGTACTACTGATTTTAGTTCAGTGATGCTATCATCCAAATGGTTGTCCGTTGCGGTGCCGTATGTTTCATTAAGTTGCTGAAGTGTTCCTCGTGAATTGAATGTATCTGTACTTTTATCTGAGAATAAAGCAAAGAGTCCGTCATTTGTAAGCTGAGCTTGATCACGTCGGGTGTCATTTATATGTACTTCGCACTCAGAGTAATCATTGTCCAGAGATTTGACATCAGTCTCTCCTTCGATGCTACGCATGGAGGAGTCGTCCTCACTGTCTGTTTTGCGTACATTTTGTTCATTGCTATCTGATTTATAGTAAGACATGATCAATTAGATTATGTTCTTGTTAAATCATCTAAAGAACAGTTTTTATTTTCCATTTTCTTTTCAATTATGTTCAATATCTCATGTAGGTCAGTGTGCATCAAGTGGTTCATACCCTTTCCATTTACCAAGCATGAACATTTTGTATGATACATGTTAAGAGTGAACAGATATGTCTTTTCAGAGGATATTTTGTATTGCGTTTCAATTAACATGTATATCCGTTACCGGGATTTGTTTTGAGCGATACTTCAATTCAATTGATGTGAACAGTTTCTCCGTTGCGTATTTGAAGAGTTCATACATTCCGGTGTTCTTTTGAAGTTTTGTTCCGCCGCCCGATTCTCTGGATTAACGCTATTGGCGGAATCCGTCGTCATTTTCCGCAAAGAAAGATTTTCTAATTCATGAATCTCTTGGTGATCCATCATAAAAAAAATATTTCCGCATTAAAACAGTACCATTTTACTACATCTTTCCGATAATATCCATAACGTTAGACGTTAAATAACCATTTTAAAATAAAAACTAGAAGTATTTTTACGGAGCGTTAAAATTTCAAACTTGTTATTCCGGACGTGACGTCATCCCGATATCCTGGGTACCGATCCTTATGTGTAAGTGTGTTTTTGTTGTTGCTGTTGATTTTTAACTAACTTCAGTATTGTTATTTTAAGTAATACTATTAACTATTATTTAAACGAGATATGATAGGAGTACCACTACCGTGGTAAGGCAGTGTGTAATTCCTACCACGGCCGTGGTAATCACACGCACTGGTTAATTCATACCATGACCATAGTAACCACACGCATTGGGTAATTCAAAACACGGCCGTGGTAAGCACACGCATTGAGTTATACATACCAAGGTCTAATTACACTAAATCAACAGGATGTGCTCGCCTGGTGCAGTCGAAAGTAGTTCTGTATTAAAGAGTGCTAATCTTTTTTTCTTTAAAAACTTTTTTTAGTGCAGTTTCCTGTTATTTTTTGGCTGTAACTGTATTCTGGACATGTTGTTGATATTTGAAAATGCAGCTCATCATGTTTTTGACAGTTTTTGATATAAATTTGAGAAGTGAAAGTAGACAGGGTATGAAATTGCAAGGGGTAAACATAGTGTTGACCTTTGACCCGGTGTTAGTATACAACTGAAGAAATGTTTCTTAGAAGGTATTAAACCCCCTATTTCCTTATTGATGTTTAATAGCAGACATGTTTATTTGCATGATAAAGTAAGTTTCCCAGAATTCTAACGAGGTTTGAGTTTTTAACAGGTTGTCAACATTCTAACTTTACTAGGAAGGACAATGGAGACTCATTTACGCTATTATAACCTACCACGGTCGTGGTAAGCACACGCATTGAGTTATACATACCACGGTCGTGGTAAGCACACGCAATGGATAATTCATACCACTGCCGTGGTAACAGCCGTGGTAATTACACGCATTGTCATACAACTGGTATGCCTCTGAATATACAATGCCTTTTCTTTGCAATATTCATTGTGACATATTGCAATAGAATGCAGTGACATCCCACTGTGTATATTAAGTATGTGACGCCCAACTGTTCGGTCAATTTCTATTACGCAACGCTGGTGTGCATATATTAAAATCCTGGTATGAATAAATTTTAGGTGATATGTTACAATAGGGTTCTTATAATAAGAAACCTGTTTACTACATGTATAATGATAATCTCAATATTGAATTGTGTCATGTTTATAAGAAAACAATGTTGATATTGACATGCAACATGTAAATAACTATACGGTTTGGTGCATTTATGGTAGCATATAAACAGGAATAAGTTCGTTGTTAAATAGATTCGACAATGATACCAGTCCCGCTTTCGTTTTAACCATCCGATCACACTTTCTTCTCCCATCATCCTTGTAAGTCTCGGTCTTAGCCCCCCGGCCAGCAAACTAGAAAATGATCAAATACGGGGGTCAGTTATTATTTGTTTTTGTTTCTGTTACAAAATGTTAAAGGTCTCCGTGGCCGAATGGTTGACGACGTTGCGTTGTACATAAACCTTCGCCTCTCAGAGTGTAGGCCATGACGAAGTTTTCCTTAGGTGCAAATACTATGTGTTGGGATGGACGATTGATTTTTCCTGAGGTTCGTCGATAAAACATTCAAGGCTAAAACATTTTGAGATTTTTTTTGTCTTAGAGTTGGGGAGGACGAGTGGGGAATGGAATCACGTGACTAGTCAAGCTGGGGGTAGTGGACGTTTCATCGATGACAACAACTCGCTATGTAGGTACTTACGTAATATCTATGGGGGAAAAACGAAAAAATGTGGCTTTAATTACTAGAGCGTAATGACAATGATAGGAGATTACAGAAAGGAAAGAATAGGCTACCATTAAAATATGCATTATGTACAGGTTCTGTTAGTTTATAATTTGTTAAAGTAATCATATTAGAGTCTATATTACATTTATACTCGTACAGTGTATTTTTATTTATTTATGTTTTACGTCATTATATTGGTATTTTTATTTATTTATGTTTTATACGTCATTATATTGGTATGTTGGAGTATTATGTTTTGTGGCTACGTTACGTATACATTGATAAACCTTCCTTAGTCTATTAAACAAAAGGAAAAATAGATGATATATGGAATCGCATCATCTGATTTGCTTTCTATCCGTCCATTCGCTATAAGTTCTTGGGATATAATAGGATTATTACTAGAGAAACGTGTTTTCGAAGTTTGTATCACCTCGAGTAGGTAAATGCCAGATCAAGAATCACACGAGAGGCGGAGCCTCGAGTGTGTTCCTGATCTGGCATTTACCTACGAGAGGTGATACAAACTTCCAGAACACGTTACTCTAGTAATGATCCTTTTATTATATACCTCTTGCACATCATTAACATAGAAATATTTGCATTTCTATTGCATACACATTCAATAAAGCATATTATTTCTCGATAAGCGCAGCGGGAAAATCTATATCAGGTGGGAAGCAGAGTGGTTTTTAGCTCCGCCGTCCACTTATCATAGCAACACATGACAACGGAAAGTAGTACGTCATTTTCCGTCAACGTCAAAAAAAAGTGAAACAGCCGCCATTTTCTTTTTTTTTAAACGCGTAATCTGGAAGATTGTAACAAGTTTACCTGATTAAAATTTTAGTTCCCATTTAAGATTCGTCATCTTCAGCTGTATTGACTTTTAGATGCTTTACTGCGCGAGAAATTTCGAGATTCACCCATTTAAAATTCCGAAGCGAAGGGAAGTAACTCGTAAGAGATGTCATTGTTAAAATGCGTTTAAAAATGGTAACACTTGTGTACTTTTCTTATGAAATACAAGGTGATAATAAACATATGTTGTTTAAGCTTAAATAGTACATGGCGTGTACTACATGTTACGAACATCATGGTATTTCTTTATAAAATTTACACGCTAAAACGATAGAATGTTCGACACGGCACTGTCGGTCAAAAAATATAACGAGTGTAAAGTCATTGAACGTCTACAGGTGCGTATTCGGCATTCGGTGAAGGGGCTCACACTAAAGTCTGAAAAGTAGTCTGTAGCCTATATTTAAAAAGGCTGACCGCTGTTCAGCTTCTCGTTGCCCATTTTGATGGCCAATCTGGAATTATGGAACTCAACTGGCCACCCGCAAATGTTTTTTTATTTATTTTTTATTGGCGAGTATCACCATATGCAGCCATATTTAACATCAAATTATACTAAAACAAAGCTGCAGTCCAATTTATTTGGTTATCCCTCACCCACCCTAGTGTGTTAAAATACACGTTTAATGCTCTTTTGAAATTTTTCGTATTGGCGAGCATCAACGTATATGCAGTTACATAGAACGTCAGAATAAAAAAAAAACTGCATAGGAGCCAATTTATTAGGCTATCACCCACCCCACCCATAAACAAATTAAAAATGCGGGTCTGGTCAGGGTAGGTGTCTCATTGGAATCTGGGAAAGTCGACCTTGAACTAGAAGTGTGTTCCATAACCCATGAACACTTGCTTCGCCTGCTGACACTGCTGTTTGCTTATTTCCAAGGTTAGGTTGCAGGTTAGACTGATAAATACGGCATAAATCTGCCAAAATGAAAGTCAGAGGTATTGCACATGTGTAACAACATTCATTGAGATGAAGACGTGGGTGAAGTTTCATGAACACAATTAAAATACTTTTCAACTGATGGCCAAGGTTAGGTTGCAGGTTAAAGCAAGACGGACGGACGACGACGGACAAAGTGATCGATAAGTGTCTGCCATCCTAAGCAGTTGACACAAAAATAAGTGTTCAGTTCTCATATAAATATATCCGTCATGCGGATATTTTTTTATGCACTCTTCAACCCAATGAATTTTACTTGACCAGGCTAGACCAGTGACATTTGCTTTATCAGACGAGTACCGCTAAGTACAGCAAAACATGTTTCGAGATGCTAATTTCAAATTCAGTGCTTGATATAAACTTCAAGATTGCCATCATCGGCCCATGTGTCACTTTAATTACAAAAGATCTATTTCAAAAGCTTGAATAAACAATAAATAGATTTAAATGACCTTGTGTTCCCAAAAGGCAGTTTTTCAGTTTTAGATACATGACTGTACGCAAATGGAAACTTTTTTTTACATACAATGTATATCCAACTGAACCAAAGAATAAATAATACAATATTTTATTTATATTATATTTATAAACTAAACATCTATTAAATACAATAATGAAATTTACTTCACTTACCACACAAAAATCAATGTCATATATGGCCTAAAATGTGTTAAAATGATGTAAAACACCAAAAGTTTTTTTGAATGTGAGCATCTACTGTCAATGTACGACATTGTATACATTTGGTGTTTTTTAACAGCTTTACATATTATATAGTCTCTGTGAGGTATAATTATGTTCATTTTGGTTCTTTAAAAAAATAATGTCTGCTCAGTCATCGGGATTGCCAAACTGGTCACCATCATGATCAGGCGAACACATCTCAAGCGGGATACGCAGTAACAAGTATACACTGTAACGCATAAGGCCGAAGAAAAATTAACCGCGTTTCTGATTTGGCCTAATTAAATGAATATATTTCCTGGAGTTTAGAATCTTGCGATCACAGTATTGTCAACTTTTTTGGTTAAATCCACGTCTTTCAGGATTGCATTGGTATTTGAAGAACAAGGGCATCTGGAAACCAGATGATGCGTCTCTGAAATGAACAAAACAAGTTGTTAAAAAGGATGGATTGGTGGTACAAAATATATAAGCCATATGATATATGCATGGAATTTCACATGAATCAATAGAGTGTCCTGTTATTTTTAAAGGGATTTTAACTTGGGCTGTCGTATATACCGTATTTCCTCTAACAGTAGCACCCGGGCACTATGGAAAGTGTGAGGGGGGGTGGGGGGGGGTGCTACTATTATGATACAAATTTTCAATATATTTTATTAAATTACTGTAGGCGATCTTTTACTGTTACACCGGTATTGACTTAACCTAAACATGACTGTACTGAGTATATTACTGTCATCACTCTGCATCTATATGATACACATTTCTGTCAAACTTGACAATTACAAAACGGGTTGGTTGCCTATGAATTAAATAATAATAAAAGATAAACTAAATATTAAATTGAAAGGAACGAGATAAATAAAGCGGTAATTGTATTGATGATGATAGCGCTTTAAGGTTTATGTCATAGACCATACTGGTGTCGAAGGTAAAAAACTCCTGTAATCAAATCCATAAGCGGTAAAAACAGTGTGTGTTTTTAGGAACTTTTAATTTAATCAAATCCATTAGCGGTAAAAACATTGTGTGTTTTTAGGAACTTTTAATATTGAAGACGGCAAGGTTTCTTAAACCAGGTGGGGGCTCTTCTAATAGAGGAAATACGGTATTAATATATAGGTAAATTGACATCACAGAGAAATGTGAAAGTTTTACCATCAACTTGTATGAGTTTTGTGTGATAAATAGAATCTCACAAAATCATCTATTATTTTTTAAACTCTTCAGTAAACATTAAACATTATTTGATGCTCGTCAAGCCGCGCATTGTATATTTTTGCCAACTCATTTAATAAATCCGCACTCGATCATGGAAGATCAGCTATTATATCCGCCGAGAAATAAATATTTAATCATTATTCTCCCATCACTGCTAAAATCAACAAAATATTCTGAAGTATATAATTTTTTTAGGTCATACATAGATGAAATATTACATTTTTATATCGTGCCCGGCCTTCAAACAGTATAGGTTATTTAGAGCCACCCCAGAGAGAGGAGAAGGATACATAGGAATCCGGGAACCGTGCCCTACTCTTATTATCGAATAGATTCCCGTTGTTCCATAACGTGCTTGGAGGATAGACTGATACACGGGACCGCCCGGTTTACGTCCCCATCCGAAGGACGAGGTTAAGGGAAAGTGTGTTTCCCAAGAACACATCGACGGAAAGGATGAGATATGAAATGACTGTATATTATTTTCTATAATTATAGTATAACTGTGTAATTTATATATTATTACTAATTGCTGATATTATTGCACCAATCATATATTTAAACCTATGGTAGAATAACGAAGACAAATAATACATCTAAATTTTATTTAATTATATGCAAGCAGTTTTAAAGTGAAATTGATCATGTTGATACTGGACTAATAAACTGTGATACTAATGTTCGACAAAATCTTCAAGATTGCCATATGTCCCTTTAAAGTGTCCTTTTATTTGTAATTTAACTGGGGCAGTCTTTAATAATATCGCTGTAAAGTGACAACATCACAGAGAAACTTTCATGTTGTATCATGTGTATCCATTGTTTTATGTGATGGAATTTCACAATATCCCAACAAAACAAACAAAAAAGTAAAGTATCCCAATGAGCTGGGACACTGGGACAATTATACTTATAGTTAGGCACTCCTCTTTTTTTTTAAAGTAGCTATCCCGCCAAATAACTACAAAATTGCACTAGAAAACCTTTTATCGAAACTCTATCCATATAACAATGTATATGCGCTGATTAAAAGTATAGGTTTATTAATAGGTTCTTAGAATACCCGTGATTGAATATCCGTAAAATGATGGTAACTCGTAATTCGACACTCCAGTTCTGGGGTTGGGTCCAGCTGGTTAAAGCCGTTTATACTGTGTATGTATGAGTTTGGTTTCTCAAAATATGTAAGTTATATATATACTTCGTCATCAGTAGGTTTAGAAACAGTGTACATAATGTTTAAAAAATTTGACTGTTGTTGGCGGGATGGCTACTTTAATGAGAATAATAAAAAAATCTACAAATCGGATTCTGCCACTCAAATAAATCTAATGTTTCTCAAGCTTATCAAGCTTATTAAAATCTTCATTTATAAAAACCACTTTAAAGAATCCATAAAAATGTATTCCCGAATTTGGGGCGGCTCGAAATGTTAACATTTGCTAGTAAGATAGATCGAGTAGCTTAGGTACATTTTTTGAATTCCACTCTCTGGGGTGGCTCGAAATATTGCCATATTATTAGCTTAATTAACCTATATCACAGGGGTCAAATATATTAAAGTTTATAGCTTTAGCTTACCCAGGACTAGGCTAAGTCTCAGAGCTGGAACTTGGAGATGCCACTTGACAGAAGGTGGCAACATCTGCAAAGATCCCTGAAAGAAAATCAATTGGTTTTTTTATACATACATACATACGGTAGATGTGTTAATCCTTTACAGTACTGCTGTAGCTATATGCAAACTTTAAGCAGTGGAGGGGGGCGGGGGTGGTGCAAGGGCACCGATTTTGTGGGTGGGGAAGGTGATGGGGAGGTGGCAATGCCAACGGTGCATTTCTGCTCTGCGGTCATAGAGGGGGTTTGGGGACAAGGCCAATTATTTTTGGGGAACAATGAAACATTGTCGTTATTGGTAATATTTTTGGGGAACAAGGGAACATAATAATAAAAATAAATGGAAAAATATTTTTGGAGAACAAAGCAAAATATATTTGGGGAACATTGGGTCATATTTTCAGTGAACATAGACCCCACTGAAAGGGTCTCATCATAGAAATAATACATCAGTGCTATATTATTATTAAATTTTAACGGATCGAGACACTAAACATGAACATGCACGAAATAAAACACATTTATGGGTCAGTACCGAGTGCTGTACATACCTTTCAACCTTTGTTTTTCCTATATGTCTATTCTCGGTGTCCCTAATCGAGGCGAACGTGACATGACTCATGTGGTCTACGTGACATGACCTTGACTCGGGCGTTGACAGTAGATGTTCTACAATTATTCGTTACATCATTCACCCATAACAATAGTTTACACATGAATAGGTCTGTCTTTTTTGCTCATTAAATCCTGGAATTGTGAAGTATTCACTGGCAATTATCCATAGTACATTCAACCGTAAATCAACACAACAAATTACTGCCGACTAGGCCTATAGTATCGATATTGTTGCGATTTTTAATAAGCGCCCAGAGCCGCTGATTTTTACCGTAAACATGCTAAAGGAAAGGCAGAAAAGTGTTTAAAGGTTGACTTACTGACATTTTATCCGGGGCAGGAAATAACTATATCCGGGAGTAGAAAATATTCATGTTTTACGTTTCTGTTATTGATTTTCAGTTTTGCTTATTTAGCTTGTAGCCGCCATTTTGAATAATGTGTGTTTTGAGTGAGAAAAAAGGGTGACCATCTTTCAAAACGGTCTCAAAAAATGGGTAGTCATGAATTTTGCCGAAATTTTCAGGAAAGGTAGTAGAGGTACTGATCTATCATTCCTGTTAATTTAAGCCAAATTGGTGACTACCCATTTTTTGTGACCGTTTTGAGAAATCGGCAATTTTGCAGTTTCAAAAAACTCAAAATGTCCGGTCTTCACATTTGAACAGCGATTTAGGCTATGCAAAATATGCCAGTAGTAGTCAAAACGAATGCTATGGGGATGTTTAACGTATAAACTTACTTTGTTCATTGTCTGTGTTGTTTTTGCATTCAAAATTGGCTTAAGCTAACGTTTTTTAAAAGACAACTGCAATTTCCGCGTAACTGCACGTGAGTGCAAATTGGGACTACTTCGTGTTAAAACACTTGAAACTCAAAAGTGAGTTAAGGGGTGTGTGCGCGTGAAAAGCTTCAGCTGCTGCTGCACTGTATAGGTGTTCATTGGTCTGACCTACTTGTGTTGTATGACGTAACGTCGTCTTGACGTTCTCGCGCATAGTGGCGTAAAACTTGCATGAATCATTGGAAAACCGCTGTTCTATTTTTAGTAAGGTAGTGATACTAATTCTATTTTTAGTAGCATAGTGATAACCTGTAGTGTGATACAGGTAGTTGTATTCCATTGTAAGAAAATGAAAGTACTATGTATATATTATTGATAGGTATATAATAATATAGGTTATTGCATTTGTATGGCTAAATATTACTTGGAACGAGTTGTTTTGGCAAAGGACGACGAGCTTGCGAGTCGTCCTGCGCCAAAACAACGAGTTCCAAGTAATATTTAGCCATACAAATGCAATAACCTTTTTATTGTATACTTTCATATTGTTTTTGATCAATGTTAATTGTATGACTATTACATTTCATTGCATTTGTGTTATTTTTATAGCTTTTGATGGAATTCCTATATACTTTCAGCGAATGTCATCGATTATAAAACCGACTTCGTTACGTTTGATAGAAAATAGAAGCTAAGCTGAATAATGTTGTTCGATCTTGCCATTCAGTTTCATTTTGTGTGGATGATTATTTTGCGCGAAAACGACGTCGACGTCGGATGACGTCATTAAAAACAACAAGCGATTTTCTGAAGTTTGTTTACCATTCGAAAACGTTAAAAACAGTGGGTGAGTGACCATTTCAGTTATTTTATCAATTTTTGCCATAAAAGGTTGAAAAAAAACTCGAATTTTGTTGTTGACACTATAGAAAGGATTCCGTTATTTTTATTTGAAAGTAGTTCCTTATTTCTATTTCGCGGCTCTTAGCAAGCACGAGCAAAAGTTCCCGTGCAATATCAATGCGTGCAATATCGTATAATATTGCACGCTTAGCTCAATGCAAACTAAACGGGACAATATGAAAGTATACAATAAAATTAAATACTATAGAGCCTTATTATGCAATTAACTCGGGCTCGATGGTTATACTATAAATCATCTCATCTCCCAATGAGGTTGCCGTCTCAATTAATCTATTTCTATGTATTGCGTCACACCTTCACGGCAAAGTTCGAGCAGGTCATGTTGACCATGTTTTTGTCTAGGTAAACCAGACAGAAACTGTTCGTATATTATTTCTGTGAACTATTAATTTACAGATTATTTCAATTACTTGGTCTATTATTTGTTAGACATCAAAACTATAAGGCCGGGTAAGAAACATCTGCTTTTAAAGGATCTATATATAGAGAATGTTAAATGGGTATTTTCATATCACACCCTATATCAGTGACGCCGCATATCAGCCCGAGAGATTTAGCTCGAGTGCTGATCTGGAATGGGTGTGATATGAAAATACACATTGTTTATTCTATTTATCATATACTTGAGCTTTGTCGAAATTTCAGGTCATTCAGTAAGTTGTTTTCCAGGAGAAAAAAAAAGTTTAGATCTAGTCCATTCTGATATGCTCATGTGTGTCGCGTAAGTGGTACACAACATTTATTTGTGTCCGAAATCTTACTGAAAATGAATTCCATCGAATTTGAAATTTTCTAATCAAGGTGAATTGTCATAAGAGCTTATTTTATCCACGGATAAAGATAATATAGCCAATAATCTGCCGCGAAAACAGGATGGAAGTAACTAATGAAACGCAGACGACAAACAATACCCGTGACAAATCGTATACAATCGTAACTAATTGGTTATTTCCGTATCACTCCGGTAAAAGGCAATCGGAACATTCGGTTATTTCCGTGATATGACATTTTTTCACCCTATATTTCACGCGTGTGATAAAGCTTTTTATTATACACTTCCCTATAAATACGTTGTTTTTGAATATACGATAAGACAAAGACCTAGCCCAGTAATCGACGTCATCAGCAGGTGCACGAGATGATCATCCGTAACGAAGATTTGTCTCGACTCGGTAAGTAAACACACGCATTTCAGCTCTAATTCTCAGTCCATAAAGATATAATTATACTTAAAGTATCGCAATCAATGGTAAAAAGACCCGGTTAATATTCACCTCCGCTAATACTTATCGAATTGAGAGCAGAATCAAAGAAAGTTATTTTAGCGAGATGATTCTCAGCGAAGTTTTTTCATATTTAACTTTTTTTGATGCTGCTCTCAATTCGCTAAGTATTAGCAGAAGTGAATATAAACCGAGTCTTTTTACCATTGATTGCGATACTTTATGCACAATTATATCTTTATGGACTGAAAGCTCTCGGACTGATATGGTGTCTCAGGCCTGATATAGGGTGTAATATGAAAAGACCCATTTATTATTCTCTATATTGCCCGGCAACGAAATCCTGATTGACTTAACTAGCTAGGTCTGTGGTGTATTGTATATTCAAACACAACATATATGTAGGGAAGTATATGATACATTTATTTATTAACTTTAAATATATTTTTTAAAGGTTTCATCATGTTTAATTTCCAATTCTAATACACCCGTACTATATAGCCTAGTTTAAAATATCTCCTTATATTCAACGATATATCGCTGTAATTTGTGCAACGTTAGGAGAGTAAGCAAGGCAATGCGAAAGGTTTCAGTTGTGTGCATTATTTTCGCATTTTAGCAATATTAGAATCGTTTACGGTGAATTATCGTGTACTATATCGTGCAATAAATTATTGTTTACAATTGAACTTCAAACCGTGATATATTACACGATAATTCACCGTAAATGATGTTCTATTTCTTAAAATATAATTATGCTGTAATGAATATTGCTTGATTTGACATTTGCGGGGAAAACATTTGAAAAAGCAGGGTGTGAAAAAGCAGACACGTGTATTACCCCTATATCCGCTCTGGTGGCAAGAAATTATCAATTAAAGGTAATAAAAGTGATGTTTAGATAGGTTTACACAATAGTAGTAAAGTAGTCCCTTGGGCATCACGACTGCGGATGCGCGAAATGACGTCATCAAATGATGCAGTATGTTGTGAAATGTTCTTTGGCGCCATCTATTTTAGGATATACATGTATATGACAAAAACAGACATGTTTCTGTCGGTGGTGCAGTGCTTTTCTATTTTTAGGATATGACAAGAACATACATGTTTCTGTCGGTGGTGTAATCCATTTAATAGTTATCGGATAGTATTGAACTTTACACTATCTAAAAGATAAATCATTCAGCTATAAGTATATCACTAGTCATAATATGTTTTATACAATAATAAAGAAAATGTATAACAGGCAGAAAAAGGCACTGTATTTCTAACTAGTTTTCCCTAATAAAACACGACACTTTAATGTTCTGAACGTGAAATAGCGTGTGTTTTTTACCACTGCATTATTGAAGAAATATGTTTTTAGATAATTCATTTTTACATCTACAAATTGACTTCATAAAAGGGAGTGTGCTTTTGTGATATTTTGTAGATTTGCGATTAATACAATAATGATAGCATCGGTGTAAACTACACTACACACATTTGAAAATATACGGAAATAGTGAGACCTTCATTGTTGAAATAATAACAACACATGTCTATCAATGTATAGTTGACGGAATGTATAGCCGTTTCATTTTTGAAAATCGATAGGTAATGAATAACTGTTCTCTTATGTGTTGAGGGAGGGATGGATGAGTAGGATGGAGGAGGTGGAGGAGGAGGAGGAGGATTGATGATGATGAGGAGGAGGCAAAGGAGGAGGAGGAGGAATGAGACACTTGAATGAGTCAGATTGTTTTTATCCAAAAACTCCTAACTTGATTATCTTCGACGATCTCATGACAGATGCCAAATGTGACCAGAGGATCGCCGACCTATTTACGAAAGGATAACATCACCGGAACATATCGATCGTGTATTTGACGCAAAATCTGTTTCCAAAGGATAAAGCCTGTAGAGATATGGTCATTCTTAAACACTCAGTATTTGGTTTTGTTCAACAATCCACTCGATACACAACAGGTAGCGGCATTAGCCAGACGCATGTACCCGTTGTCCAGTAAAACGTTTTTGCGACAATACGAGGAAGCGATAAAACGACCCTACGGGCACCTAGTGGTGAAAAAAAGTCCAATATGCCCGAACACAAACGGATACACACGAACGTATTTCGTAGAGGCAAGAAAAGAAGCTATGAGGATGAATTTGGTATGAACGCAACCCAAAAGCACGAAGGCGAGAGTGATGATGAGGATACAAGAAATGAAGATAGTGTAAGCGAGTATGTTATGACACCACCGGGTTTCCCTTTCCGGAAGGAACGAAGGGTGATAGAAAAGAGACGACATGAAGACGAAGAGAGCCAATCCGAACATTCGTAGTATGAAGAGAGTTCAATCGAGTACAATACGCTCACAGACATCCCTCGTGGTAACGGACGAAGTTCAACACTTACAAAACGACACGAACACGAGCCAAAATCAGCCTATTCTACCAGTAATGACATTCTGCGTCAATTAGTCATGCCTAAAATGGTAAAAAAATATGATTCGATCATTAAGGACAGGCAGTACGCTACGTTAACTTCAGTCAGATGGTGGCAAAATGTAAAACAATTAATGACATGCTGTCCGAGCTGCGTAAAGAGGGTCTAAGCGGCTAGAGGATACATTACCATATACTATATCGACACCAATCTATCATATAAGCCTATCATGGATACGAACGACACTTCGCCACTTCCCAGGATACATTACCATATACTATATCGACACCAATCCATCATATAAGCCTATCATGGATACGAACGGCACTTCGCCACTTCCCAGGATACATTACCATATACTATATCGACACCAATCCATCATATAAGCCTATCATGGATACGAACGGCACTTCGCCACTTCCCAGGATACATTACCATATACTATATCGACACCAATCCATCATATAAGCCTATCATGGATACGAACGGCACTTCGCCACTTCCCAGGATACATTACCATATACTATATCGACACCAATCCATCATATAAGCCTATCATGGATACGAACGGCACTTCGCCACTTCCCAGGATACATTACCATATACTATATCGACACCAATTCATCATATAAGCCTATCATGGATACGAACGGCACTTCGCCACTTCCCAGGATACATTACCATATACTATATCGACACCAATCCATCATATAAGCCTATCATGGATACGAACGGCACTTCGCCACTTCCCAGGATACATTACCATATACTATATCGACACCAATCCATCATATAAGCCTATCATGGATACGAACGGCACTTCGCCACTTCCCAGGATACATTACCATATACTATATCGACACCAATCCATCATATAAGCCTATCATGGATACGAACGGCACTTCGCCACTTCCCAGGATACATTACCATATACTATATCGACACCAATCCATCATATAAGCCTATCATGGATACGAACGGCACTTCGCCACTTCCCAGGATACATTACCATATACTATATCGACACCAATCCATCATATAAGCCTATCATGGATACGAACGGCACTTCGCCACTTCCCAGGATACATTACCATATACTATATCGACACCAATCCATCATATAAGCCTATCATGGATACGAACGGCACTTCGCCACTTCCCAGGATACATTACCATATACTATATCGACACCAATCCATCATATAACTTATCATGGATACGAACGGCACTTCGCCACTTCCCAGGATACATTACCATATACTATATCGACACCAATCCATCATATAAGCCTATCATGGATACGAACGGCACTTCGCCACTTCCCAGGATACATTACCATATACTATATCGACACCAATCCATCATATAAGCCTATCATGGATACGAACGACACTTCGCCACTTCCCAGGATACATTACCATATACTATATCGACACCAATCCATCATATAAGCCTATCATGGATACGAACGACACTTCGCCACTTCCCAGGATACATTACCATATACTATATCGACACCAATCCATCATATAAGCCTATCATGGATACGAACGACACTTCGCCACTTCCCAGGATACATTACCATATACTATATCGACACCAATCCATCATATAAGCCTATCATGGATACGAACGACACTTCGCCACTTCCCAGGATACATTACCATATACTATATCGACACCAATCCATCATATAAGCCTATCATGGATACGAACGACACTTCGCCACTTCCCAGGATACATTACCATATACTATATCGACACCAATCCATCATATAAGCCTATCATGGATACGAACGACACTTCGCCACTTCCCAGGATACATTACCATATACTATATCGACACCAATCCATCATATAAGCCTATCATGGATACGAACGACACTTCGCCACTTCCCAGGATACATTACCATATACTATATCGACACCAATCCATCATATAAGCCTATCATGGATACGAACGACACTTCGCCACTTCCCAGGATACATTACCATATACTATATCGACACCAATCCATCATATAAGCCTATCATGGTTACGAACGACACTTCGCCACTTCCCAGGATACATTACCATATACTATATCGACACCAATCCATCATATAAGCCTATCATGGATACGAACGGCACTTCGCCACTTCCCAGGATACATTACCATATACTATATCGACACCAATCCATCATATAAGCCTATCATGGATACGAACGGCACTTCGCCACTTCCCAGGATACATTACCATATACTATATCGACACCAATCCATCATATAAGCCTATCATGGATACGAACGGCACTTCGCCACTTCCAAGGATACATTACCATATACTATATCGACACCAATCCATCATATAAGCCTATCATGGATACGAACGACACTTCGCCACTTCCCAGGATACATTACCATATACTATATCGACACCAATCCATCATATAAGCCTATCATGGATACGAACGGCACTTCGCCACTTCCCAGGATACATTACCATATACTATATCGACACCAATCCATCATATAAGCCTATCATGGATACGAACGGCACTTCGCCACTTCCCAGGATACATTACCATATACTATATCGACACCAATCCATCCTATAAGCCTATCATGGATACGAACGACACTTCGCGACTTCCCAGGATACATTACCATATACTATATCGACACCAATCCATCCTATAAGCCTATCATGGATACGAACGGCACTTCGCCACTTCCCAGGATACATTACCATATACTATATCGACACCAATCCATCATATAAGCCTATCATGGATACGAACGGCACTTCGCCACTTCCCAGGATACATTACCATATACTATATCGACACCAATCCATCATATAAGCCTATCATGGATACGAACGACACTTCGCCACTTCCCAGGATACATTACCATATACTATATCGACACCAATCCATCATATAAGCCTATCATGGATACGAACGACACTTCGCCACTTCCCAGGATACATTACCATATACTATATCGACACCAATCCATCATATAAGCCTATCATGGATACGAACGACACTTCGCCACTTCCCAGGATACATTACCATATACTATATCGACACCAATCCATCATATAAGCCTATCATGGATACGAACGACACTTCGCCACTTCCCAGGATACATTACCATATACTATATCGACACCAATCCATCATATAAGCCTATCATGGATACGAACGACACTTCGCCACTTCCCAGGATACATTACCATATACTATATCGACACCAATCCATCATATAAGCCTATCATGGATACGAACGACACTTCGCCACTTCCCAGGATACATTACCATATACTATATCGACACCAATCCATCATATAAGCCTATCATGGATACGAACGACACTTCGCCACTTCCCAGGATACATTACCATATACTATATCGACACCAATCCATCATATAAGCCTATCATGGATACGAACGACACTTCGCCACTTCCCAGGATACATTACCATATACTATATCGACACCAATCCATCATATAAGCCTATCATGGTTACGAACGACACTTCGCCACTTCCCAGGATACATTACCATATACTATATCGACACCAATCCATCATATAAGCCTATCATGGATACGAACGGCACTTCGCCACTTCCCAGGATACATTACCATATACTATATCGACACCAATCCATCATATAAGCCTATCATGGATACGAACGGCACTTCGCCACTTCCCAGGATACATTACCATATACTATATCGACACCAATCCATCATATAAGCCTATCATGGATACGAACGGCACTTCGTCACTTCCAAGGATACATTACCATATACTATATCGACACCAATCCATCATATAAGCCTATCATGGATACGAACGACACTTCGCCACTTCCCAGGATACATTACCATATACTATATCGACACCAATCCATCATATAAGCCTATCATGGATACGAACGGCACTTCGCCACTTCCCAGGATACATTACCATATACTATATCGACACCAATCCATCATATAAGCCTATCATGGATACGAACGGCACTTCGCCACTTCCCAGGATACATTACCATATACTATATCGACACCAATCCATCCTATAAGCCTATCATGGATACGAACGACACTTCGCGACTTCCCAGGATACATTACCATATACTATATCGACACCAATCCATCCTATAAGCCTATCATGGATACGAACGACACTTCGCCACTTCCCAGGATACATTACCATATACTATATCGACACCAATCCATCATATAAGCCTATCATGGATACGAACGGCACTTCGCCACTTCCCAGGATACATTACCATATACTATATCGACACCAATCCATCATATAAGCCTATCATGGATACGAACGGCACTTCGCCACTTCCCAGGATACATTACCATATACTATATCGACACCAATCCATCATATAAGCCTATCATGGATACGAACGACACTTCGCCACTTCCCAGGATACATTACCATATACTATATCGACACCAATCCATCATATAAGCCTATCATGGATACGAACGACACTTCGCCACTTCCCAGGATACATTACCATATACTATATCGACACCAATCCATCATATAAGCCTATCATGGATACGAACGGCACTTCGCCACTTCCCAGGATACATTACCATATACTATATCGACACCAATCCATCATATAAGCCTATCATGGATACGAACGGCACTTCGCCACTTCCCAGGATACATTACCATATACTATATCGACACCAATCCATCATATAAGCCTATCATGGATACGAACGGCACTTCGCCACTTCCCAGGATACATTACCATATACTATATCGACACCAATCCATCATATAAGCCTATCATGGATACGAACGGCACTTCGCCACTTCCCAGGATACATTACCATATACTATATCGACACCAATCCATCATATAAGCCTATCATGGATACGAACGGCACTTCGGCACTTCCCAGGATACATTACCATATACTATATCGACACCAATCCATCCTATAAGCCTATAATGGATACGAACGACACTTCGCGACTTCCCAGGATACATTACCATATACTATATCGACACCAATCCATCATATAAGCCTATCATGGATACGAACGACACTTCGCGACTTCCCAGGATACATTACCATATACTATATCGACACCAATCCATCATATAAGCCTATCATGGATACGAACGGCACTTCGCCACTTCCCAGGATACATTACCATATACTATATCCACACCAATCCATCCTATAAGCCTATCATGGATACGAACGACACTTCGCGACTTCCCAGGATACATTACCATATACTATATCGACACCAATCCATCATATAAGTCTATCATGGATACGAACGACACTTCGCGACTTCCCAGGATACATTACCATATACTATATCGACACCAATCCATCATATAAGTCATATAAGCCTATCATGGATACGAACGGCACTTCGCGACTTCCCAGGATACATTACCATATACTATATCGACACCAATCCATCATATAAGTCATATAAGCCTATCATGGATACGAACGACACTTCGCGACTTCCCAGGATACATTACCATATACTATATCGACACCAATCCATCATATAAGTCATATAAGCCTATCATGGATACGAACGGCACTTCGCGACTTCCCAGGATACATTACCATATACTATATCGACACCAATCCATCATATAAGTCATATAAGCCTATCATGGATACGAACGACACTTCGCGACTTCCCAGGATACATTACCATATACTATATCGACACCAATCCATCATATAAGTCATATAAGCCTATCATGGATACGAACGGCACTTCGCGACTTCCCAGGATACATTACCATATACTATATCGACACCAATCCATCATATAAGTCATATAAGCCTATCATGGATACGAACGACACTTCGCGACTTCCCAGGATACATTACCATATACTATATCGACACCAATCCATCATATAAGTCATATAAGCCTATCATGGATACGAACGGCACTTCGCGACTTCCCATACTATTGGCTATTAGAGAGGTTGTCCGTTTACACAGAACCGAGACTGACGAGTTATTAATTCCGGAAAAGAAGGGAGATGACTAAGTCGAAACCAAACAAAAATGTGACAATATAGAATCGGATGAAACGGTTTATTTGGGGCGCATAAGAACTTGTCTACACCATTTGGTGGACTACACAGGATTCAGAGGGAACATAACAAGAATGGATGACCTTCAGCGCCAGTCAAAGGATAGATCAGTTTGCCACCAAACACGTGTGGAGAAGTGGAGAATTGCAAACACATACACGACTGTCGAACACGAATGCTAAAGACAACTAAGCAAACAAGCAAACACTCACTCACGAGGGAGACTCTTGAATCAATCTATTGGATATCATTTTGAATAAACAACAAAGACAACATTTTATTATACTTTTTTTTTATACAATAAAAATATAGAAAAGCTAAATGTATTCGTTTGTCACTACAAATGTTCCCACATATTTATCGTTCCATGCCAGTTCATTCTCGTTAAACGGTTTTACAATGTCTTTCATTGTCATTTCATGGTGACGATTCATTACGTAATACACGCAATAAATAAAGTCCGCAAGAATCCGAAGTAGATTGTTGTAGTTGGTCACAGTCAAGTAAGTGAGGAAGTGTCGATTCTTACGGATGACGGGAAGTGTACAGTACTGGTTCTACCAGGGAGTACGTTATAGGGAGGCGAAACGGGTTCATAAACGCTCTAGTTTATCGATTTATGTTGTCGCGCTAGAACGCCGCCATTTACTATTTTATCGATACAGGTAAATCGATCGTAAGCGCGTTACATTTGAAAAGTTAAAATTTCAGCCAACATCTCAAATCAGGCAGTTTTTACAGCCCCTTTTTACAGCTTTCTGTTATAATCAACATCACGAAATTACATTATTGACAAAGATAAATATGTCTACTATTCACTTTTTGTTATTATTAATGCCTAATATAACCCATACTTCGTATCTCGTTTGCAATAGCTTCACACCAATTTTAATTCTATAAAATTAAAAATTTAGCTGATATCTCAAAAGGCATATTTTCATCACCTCTTTTTAGGCTTTGTCTTATAATCACCACCATGAAATTACCTTCTTTACAAAGATAAATATGTTTACTATTCACTTTTTGTTATTATTAATGCCTAAATAACCCGTAGTCTCGTATCTCGTTTGCAATAGCTATACACTGTCACCATTTTTTATTTGGCGCAGAGTGGCGCCATCTTTGTTACACGGAACCGTCTGGTAAAATGTGCTTTTAAACATGCAAACAAATACACGCTCTGTATCAGAGGACACAATGTAAATAAATAATACTTATGTTTACATGTAGCACCTTTATTGAGTTTGTAAGTGTAATAATTTATAAGAATTTGCTGTTTTTCACACACTCGCGAAACAACCGGAAATAGTCATTTTCACGGAGTAGTGAAACACATGCGCGACAACATAAATCGGCAAAACGAGCCCGTTTCTCCTCCCTATGTCGTACTCCCTGGTTCTACCCAGGAAAAGTGGGTGGTCTGCCTCCACCACAAAAAATCGACAGTCACATATAACCTTACATGTGTTAAAAATGACGTAAAACACCATACAAACAAACAATGAATGAATTGTGTTTTACGGCACGTCGACACATAAATAGGTCATATTGTGCGCAAAAAAAATGATGAAAATGAAGAATTAATTAAAAATTAATGTAAATATATAAAGATAAAATTATTAAAAAATAAGGGATGATAAGGTGTAATATAAAGTATGTATGTAAATCAACAAATGCCCGTCAACGGGTATATAAACAAGTATAAATATATAAGAACACATTACAATGATTTATATAGTCTGATCTCTTTGAGGAAATCTAAAACAAGACTAAAATCTACAGTATCATATAACTCTTTCATAGTATTAACATTGTAGTACCTTTGACGCATAGGATCAAAGTCTACACATTCCAATAAGATGTGTTTGACCGTTAACGGTGCAAAGCAGGGTATACATTCTGGTAATTGCTCACCTTGTAATAAATATGAATGAGTATAAGTAATTAGGTGTTCTATCTAGAGAATCGAAGTATTCGTCCAGTCCTTTAGCGGAAAAGTAAAAAAGTGTTTCAGCCGATTTGTTCAATATCTACAAGTATGAACACTATATGTTTTGTTGCTGTTGTTGAGTCAGCTACTATTAAATTGTTGTCTTTACATAACGTAATTACTATTGTATTGCATATATAATGTTATAACATTTACTAATTGTAAATACTCTGTAACAGTTACATATAGCTAAATGTTTATGTATAAATATGTTAGTACATAAAACCACACTTAATAAAACTGTTAATATGTATAAATTACGATACAAAAAGGATGACTATCCGTAAAATAAGTATCTGAACTGTTAAAAAATGAATAAATGCAAAAGTTAGTATAGTTAAACGTGAATGTAATGTTCTTGACTCATTTACTATTTTTCTCAACTATCATTAATAATATGTAAGTATTCGTTTCCTTAGTTCTGTCATTGTGTTATGTATTTATACATGTCTGTTATTGCTGTAATTTGCTTTGTCTGTTCACTAATTTGTGAAATTAAGCAGTTTGAAATAAAGTTTGTAAAGTTGGTATATATATCCTGTTGATGACACATTTAAAAATAGCTAGTTAATATTATCACATGTTTGGTTGTTAACGTTCGGTCTTACAATTTGGTTTATTTGGATGAAAACATATATATATTTTAAATTTGAATAATATGTAGCATGGTCACAGACAATTCTCTTTGTTCAGACACAGGTGTAAATCGTTTAATTGAAAATAAGACCTGTCAGAATAACTGTGAGAATAACAGTGAGAATAACAGTGAGAATAACAGTTAGAATAACTGAAATAGAGCTGAAATGGACATGATACAAAACAGAGTATGGTTTCATTGAGTTGGTTCATTTAAACATCGATTCTGTAAATCGTTTAATTGAAAATATATTAACTTTATATTAACTTTATTCAGCATTAAACATTCAGTACAACGTTTATAGCCTACACACAATACACATTCAATACAGTGAGAACATCAAAAACATGGCATACAAAATCTACATTGAAGTTTACAGAGAAGCGTTATAGCTTCTTTTTTTTTCTTTCTTTCGAAAATAAGACCTGTCAGAATAACTTTGAGAATAACAGTGAGAATAACTGAAATAGAGCTGAAATGGACATGCTACAAAACAAATAGAGTATGGTTTCATCTCGTTGGTTAATTTAAACACCTCGATGGGCTACGCCCATCTCGATGTTTAAATGAACCAACTCAGTGAAACCATACTCTATCTATTACGTAATGCATGAATGTAAACGTTCCTGTTATATCTGTTTTATCCATGAAAAAGCCCCCGAATTTATGTTCATTTTATCATTTTTTGTTCATCTTCATCATGACCCCTGCATTGTTTCAGGTGCCATCTCGCTCATATCACTAGATCAGTGGCAGAAAAACAATAACGTGGCTACAGCGTAAATGGAGTATCTACAATAGAATTTGCAGCAACTCTGCAGTTCATGATGAGAAGGTTATAGGCCCTTCTCCATATTTTATCTCGATATACATGTAGAATGAGCCTGGCATGTTCATTTCTTTTAGGCGCCATATAACCTTTCATGTGTTGGTGCGCTTTAAAACCCCAATTCAATTCAAACCCATTAAAAACCATACATACACGCATCATTTCCGTTTTCAAAATTACAACAAAGAGACAAAAAAATTGAATATATTTATAGCAATTAGATTTTGTAACACGCTACATATGTACATTGTGAGAATCGTTTGTATAAATAGACACAGTATGTTTATTTCCGTTGAGTAACTTGTTCTGTTTATCGATTATCTCCCTCTTTCGTATCGTCCAATCGTACTTCAGTAAACAATTCATACGCAGCGTCTCGATCGCTTCCTTGAATTCCTTTGGTCAGTCTTGGGCTTTTATTATTCGCCGGTTGGAAGGAAAGTTGAGTAAACACTAACACTCGAAGGTATGGAGAGCGTGTGGCGAACGTGTCAGTGACAGATACGTCCAGATGTACGATCGGTCGGGCGGAGGGAGCGTCCATATGTTGGCGGGTATTTCATCGACAGGGGCGTAGCTGACCTGAAATGCATATATAGGCCCGATCTAGGGTGTACGTGGGCATGCTCCCCTGGCGGATTTTTTTTAATCTTAGCTATGCAATGGCGAGTTTTGCCGTATATCTGACAGAAAAAATGTGTGGTATTTTAAGAAATATTTCTCATTATTTGCCATTTTTAAAGATCAAATTTCGCGGTTTGCAATCAATCGAAAAGTGTTGTAAAGTTACTACACGAATAAAATTCGGCATCGTCATCATCTTCGTTATCATTTATTGATTGATCTAAATTACAATAAATTACTATAATTCATTAATGCCTGATTGAGGCTTTCGGTTTCAAAACCCATTTCTGACCCTTAACCCCCAAACACTCCGGCTTCAGTTTTTTTTTATTGTTTTTGAACTTTTCGTTTTTCAAATTGATGTTTAGGCCCGGTCCTATATGGCCTAATAGTTGCTACGCCGATGAGATTCGGCCCTATCTCGTCATCCTGGTGAGATATGTTATAATGAACAGAGAAATGTGAATGACGTCCTAGACGCTAAGTTGTTTGTTTCTTCATCATAATGACAGTGGTCAAGGCGTCTTCGAGAAATGACAATGGTCGCCTAATGTTGTCCGCTTCACAACAAACCTCTTGCATCAAAACGGTTTGCAAATCATGTCCTTTATGTCATGTATGTCTTTTTATGCCCCCACCACCGAATGATGAGGGGGCATATAGTGTCAACCATGTCCGTCCGTCCTTCCTTCCGTCCCGATAAGTTTGTGTGTCTATCTCCTCCCACACTTTTCAACCGATTGCTTCGCAACTTAGGATGCTTACCTATGATGTCAAGATGTGCATATCCACATAGTATTACCAGCGTTATGGTCCCCTTTTCGTCAAATTTTACTTGAAAATCTCCTCCCACATTTTTCAGCCGATTGCTTCGAAATTTTACAGGATGCTTACCTATGATGTCAAGATGTGCAGATCGTTTCGGCGTCAAAATCGACCCAGTATTACCGGAGATATGGCCCCTTTTTCGTCAAAATTTACATGAAAAATATCTTGTGTAGACCTATCTCCTCCCAAACTTTTCAACCGATTCCTTCGAAACTTAACAGGATCCTTACATTCGATGCCAAGATGAGCATATCGTTTCAGCGTCAAAATCGACCCAGTATAACCGGAGTTATGGCCCTTTTTTTGCCAAATCTTACGTGAAAATAGCTTCTGTCTATGGAGCTCCCATATTTTTCAACCGATTGCTTCGAAACTTTACAGGATGCTTAGCTATGATGTCAAGACGTGCATATCGTTTTGGCGTCAAAATCGACCCAGTATTACCAGAGTTATGGCCCCATTTTTGTCAAATTTTACGTTTTACACCGATTATTTTCAGTGGGGCATCCGTGTCCCATGACATTTCTAGTCTTTATTTTATAAAAAAACTTATACAAGCCACGTCCTTGTTTAGAATGTTAATATCAGTACAAGCAGCCATATCTGTGACACACACTAATCCCGCACCTCACACACACCTCCCAAATCACACCAAACCACACCAAATTTGTCAGTATATGTTTATCAATGAGATAAAAACCGTAAAACTAGAGGGGTGTGGAACACTTGTGTCGCCTACCTTGTGCATATCAGCCATCTTGACCTACTGACCTCAAAATCAATAGGGGTCATCCTCTTACTAAGGACAGTCAAGTTACAGAGTTTGAAGATGGTAGGTACAGTCCTCCACTAGTTATTGCGCAGAATATGACGCAGACACAAAAATCGTACGACTCCATACAGCCTTAAACAAGTACAGCACTCTTGGGACTCCTGTTATTTCATAATTTATTTCCTGTATTGTGTTAATAGTTGTCATTATCAGTTTGTGAGGAGGGTGATGGCAAGCGATAGACAAAATAATGCTATGCAATCTGGACTTTTTTTTTATAATTTCAGTTTTATTTCATTTAACAACAAAAAAAAAGCATTTGTAATATCAAGTTAATTACACAAGTATTTTAGTACATTAACATATTACAACAATAAGAGTTTTCTGCAGCATGATCCATATGTACAAGAAGACTGGCTTGAATTGTTAAAGTGACACATGGACGTTTTGATTCTTAAAGGGACACATGGCAATCTTGATTTGTCAAAATCTCGCGGCGTCCCGTTAGTTTTTCTACATAACATGCATTTATTCAATCATTAATAATAATTTACTTCATAAATAAATAGAGAAGCCAATATTGATGCTTGAAAAGTCCAGACTCTATTGTACCAATCTGGGTGCGCCCTATGGCGCATTCGAGTTTGTTGGAGGAGGGACTATAAACCTTAGAACTACACACACACACTATTGATGCTTGATAAAAAATCTCAAGATTGCCGTGTTTTGTGGCATTTCATTTTCATTTGTTTTTCTACAAATTTAGAAAATATTTGTAAAACATTCCTTATCTCCAAATTTCCCCGTTAATATGTAATTTACATGCAGTTGGCTTGAAAATGACCAAAATAAATATAGTTTATATAATTTTAAATTGTATAATGTGTCTCTTTCAAAATGCTCATGTTCAACTCCAGTGTTTACAGGGACACACAACACTGAAGTATTTATCATGCATCATGCATCATTAAATAATCCAATATAAATTCTGACTTAAAATCTGCTTGCATATAAACAAAAAATAATACTATTTGGATTTCTTTTTTCGTAAAAATGAAGACTGCCATGTATTCCTTTAAATCACACATGAAAGATGCTGCTTAAACTCAATGTCTATACAATAAATGATGTCCCGCATTATACTTGCTTTAAATACCCGAGCTGGTGAACATGAAGTTACAAATAAAGACACACCTACAAAGAAATCAATCGATATAGAGAATGTGTAGCTTTAATCACAAATTAGTAGGAAATGTATTTAGGAATTTCATAGAGGAGATATAGCTGAAAAACTTTTTAGCACCATTGTTATAGTATTTAATTTATAACAACAAAACATATCACAACAGAGCTTCTTAAATATAAAACTAGAAATTTATAATGGAAAGTAGGAGTGGTGAAATGGCAAGGGTTAGCACCCATCTTTACTGTATTATCAGCTTGTATGCGTCTTGTACTATTCCTCTATCAAAGGTAAAAAAATGCCATTTTTTCTCTCATAAAAAACATTGCAAGCAACAATGTATGTAAACAATAAGGGCGTACATTATTTTGATTGGTTCACGACATAGTGTCTACCAGCAATGAGGGAATGTATATGCAATAAATTCAACTGAATTGAACTGAAGTTGTACGGTGCACCATTTCACAACAGGAATGACCATTCCAGGCCCACTTTCCAATTACATCTAGATAAAAATATGCAAAATGGGCCTGAAGCTTCTCACCTGCAGAGTTGCTGCAAATTCTATAGAAGACTCCATTTACGAAGGAGACACGCAGGGTCATGATGAAGACCTTTAATGAGCATGACAAAAAATGAGAATGAACATGA
This sequence comes from Cyrtodaria siliqua, assembly GCA_037043455.1. Classification (NCBI taxonomy): domain Eukaryota; kingdom Metazoa; phylum Mollusca; class Bivalvia; order Adapedonta; family Hiatellidae; genus Cyrtodaria; species Cyrtodaria siliqua. The sequence continues at coordinate 130,055 of JAWPHD010006852.1, forward strand.
AGCTGGGAGGGGGTTGAAGGGTGTGGTCCTACCCAGCTGCCTCTAGCAGAATTTGCGGTGGTCCTATTCTAATTCTGGCAACCACACTTCAATTGAACGCACAAGTGTACATTTATCCAGAAGTCACTATTAAAAGACACTTTGTTAGATGAAACTGCATGAAGTTGAGTTGGGTTTTACGGTGCACCAACACAAACTGTATGTAACAGAGGTGGCAAATGTTATTACAAAAACTAATATTTCATGTTTTTCACTATCAGTAAAGTATAAACAACATCCTTGACATTCAAAGTAAAACTGAAATCCCTTTGGGTTGCACTTTAAACACTTAGCTTCCAGCAAAAACTAGAAAACATGAAAACTCTTAATAATTTCTTTTCCAGATAACTCTTCCTACAGTTTTCATCCGATCAAGTTTTGTTTGTTTGTATTGTGTTTTACGTCATTTTCAACACATGTAAGGTTATATATGACTGTCGTTTTTTTGTGGTGGAGGCAGATCACCCACTTTTCCTGGGTAGAACCAGTACTGTATACCTCCTGCCATTCGTAAGAATCGACACTTCCTCACTTACAAGTCGAGCTCCCAGTGGGATTCAAACCCGCAGCGGTGAAAGGCGAAGGTTTACAACAAAACCATGTTAACCCCTCGGCCACGGTGACGCTCATCCGATCAAGATGAAACTTGGTAGGTAGTATCATTGTAACAAGTAGATCTGCCTATTGTTAGGCAGTTCCGGTCGAATGACTTTTGCTGGAGTTGTTGCCCTTTGTCGATTGAACAGCTTTTACATATATTACAACTTTGCTTCCAAAATATTCCGCACCTAGTATGTCATGAACTGATCAATATCAATACAGTTTTTAAACAAGAAATCAGTGGAACCGATGGATGCTCCCCAAATAAAGGTACACATGCAAAATGTGGAAGCAAAGTTTTACACTTTCATCATCTGCTACAAAATGGTTCAATATATAAAGATTTATAGATTGGTATGAGCAAACATGAAATACTTATTTAATATGGATTGAGCATACATATTATTTTTTTTGAAAACGCTTTTGACAAGACAATCCTTTTTTTTGCAATGTAATAACTAACACAAATTGCCTTCCAAAAAGCTGTGGACTGTTCAATTTAATAAATTATGGAAATGAGAGTATTTGTTTTTCAAAACGGTATTGACTTAAAAGGATGTAAAGACTTTTTTTGTATATGTAATATAATGATTAACATATCACAAATTGGCATCAAAAAGATGTGGGGTCGTTCAGTTTAACAAATTATGCTCAGTTTCACATTTCAGTGAGATTCACCCACCTTTTTCAAGGTTACATAATAATAAAATTTAAGTAACATCCATTTTGCTGTATTGACAAGCATCCACCAATGACTGTCACATCCATCTTGCTGTATTGACAAGCATCCACCAATGACTGTCACATCCATCTTGCTGTATTGACAAGCATCCACCAATGACTGTCACATCCATCTTGCTGTATTGACAAGCATCCACCAATGACTGTCACATCCATCTTGCTGTATTGACAAGCATCCACCAATGACCGTCACATCCATCTTGCTGTATTGACAAGCATCCACCAATGACTGTCACATCCATCTTGCTGTATTGACAAGCATCCACCAATGACTGTCAAAACAGCAAGATGGATGTTACTTAAATGTTGTTAATTATTGTGTAACCTTGAAAAAGGTGGGTGACTGCCACTGAAACGTTGGATTAAAGTGTAAACAAGGGAACTGAGTGTTATCAATTGATACATTATTGTCATTTTGTTGGATTTACAAAATTATTGTTTGGGGTGATTGTTTCAGCCAAAGGCTTTTTTTACTTTTCAGACAAAATACATATTGTACCGAAATAAGTTGTACATCAGTGAAACAGGCATTTTTAGTGGTAAATAAAAATACCTTACTTTTTAAAATCGGTTGAGAAATACAAATTTCATGCGCGAAAGCTCTTTTTGATGGGGCAATTCTGCTGCATGAAAAATTTGAAAAATATTTTTTTTAGGATGTTTATCCAAAAATGGTTTTAAATTGTTGGATATTCATAAATTAAGACACCCTGAAAGTTTTATAGCAAAATATGAAGGCTAACTGTAGTTATATGAAATTTCTTAATTTTAGGCTGTCCCGCCAACAAGGAATTTACATGGGAAAAACCTCATCAAAAAATCATTTCGGCTGTAAAATATTTATTTCTCAACCGATTTTCAAAACTAAGGTATTTTTATTTACCACTAAAAATACCAGTTCTAATGATATATAATTGAAGTACGTATTATTTAAATTGCTCAAGCTACTGCAGAAAAACCTTTGGCTGCAACAAGCGCCCCAAACAATTCATAATTTTGCATTGACAAAATGTTCAGATTTTACCTTATTTTCACAAGGTGATAAAAAGTGTGTTACTCGGTTTTTATCCTTGAGTTCTATAGTAAAATAAAAATCTTTGGCAGAGTAAATATATGACCATTTTCAAGTTTCGATTTTGAAAGATACATATTTTGAATCAATTTGCATAAATGTGTATGAAATATGCAGGGTTTCAAAATAATCACACTGTAAATACATTAATTTTAACAGTAAACTTGGTTGAACATCAAGGATAAAGACCGAGTTTATCACCTACCAGAATGTATTGTTATGTCTTATTTCTGGTCACTGAATGGTCAGTATTTTTGATGATGCTCTATCAAAATTATGAATAGTAATAAATTATGGACATGAGCTAGTGTAGATTTTTTGAAAAATGCACGGACAGAACATCGTCTGGTATTTGCACTGTAATAAGAAAAAACTTATATCACAAACTGGCTTGCAAAAAGTTACGGATCGTTCAAGTTAATAAATTATGGACATGAGCGTAGTTATTCTGATTACATCGTTTTGTATTTGAATTGTAATAAAGATAAATTATATCACAATTTGGCTTTCATAGTCGCTGCAAGGACGTCTCTCATATCACAAAGACTGGCCTGCAGAAGATTTGCCATCTCAGCGGCCGGCAGAGTTATATTGTTGCTCTTAAACGATGACACTCCAAGCAGAATGCACTTTTCCTGAGGGTTGTAGCAGAATCCGTAGCCGTCACTAACTACAGGACCGAAGAATAAAACGGACTCTGACTTGGCTGGCACCTGAAAGAAACAAGATATATTTAGAGTATTATTTTTTTTTTATTTTTTTTTTAATACCGGTAATAATAAATAACACGGATTCGGACAAATTTAAGAAACGTGTGTTTTTTTTCACTACTTAAAGAAACTAACCCGCCAAACGGCAAAATTAAACTACAAAGCCATTTATCAAAACTCTATCAAGGTGTTCACGTCATATAATAATGTATATGTGCCGATTAAAAGTGTAAGTTTAAAATACTCGCGACTATGCGTAAAATGAATTATGGGTTGGTAACTCTTAATTAGACCATAATCAAACTTGGCCTTCATTTTGATACTATATACATATTCACAACAAATATGGACTTAGTAACTCAAACGGTTTTCTTTAAAATGAACAGAAACCACTTCTCCTGTATGTGATATAGTTGTAAGTATAAATGGTCCATTACTCAGCCAATATTTTGTAAAATTTTACCATAATCAAACTCGGCCTTCGTTTTGATACTAGATATATTCACAACAAATATTGGTCATTTCAAGGTAAAGTTATTGAGCTAAAACCAATTTTCTATTTATAGCTCCAGTGACCTTGACCTTTGACCAGATGAACCAAGCTTTATTTCCATGAGCCGAACCCCGTGGTGGAGTTTAGTTAAAATCAATTTATTGAGCAGAAACAAATTTTCAATTTATAGCAACCTTGACCTTTGACCAAATGAAAATCCCAAGCTTCATTTCCATAAGCAACACCTTGGTGGTTTCGTTAAAATCCCTCAAGGAAAAGAAAACTTACTGAGCTGATCCATCCTGCCTGGACTGACTCTCTGTATATACCTTATCTATCATAATATAGTCAAATGGAATAAAAGGCCCATAACTGCCAATATATTCTAGAATTGAATCTGCTCCTACCTGACTTGTAGATATGCGCCACGTGCCGCTAAAACTGTAGGCAGGGTCTTTAAACAAGGCAGGTAACTCCATGTTGTTCTCCAAGGCCGTCAACTTTAGGCCTAATAAATGGCGGTCAACACCCTTTCCAGAGATCGCCTGAAATGTATGCATGGTTTATACCTCAGTTGTAAAGCGACATAAAACAATCGTGTGGGCTTTTTGTCACACTTTTACACTATATCAGGGTAACAAGTTCAGTGTAAAAATTAAGTATTAAACAAGCAGGACATGTTGTTTTCCAGAAAAAATCAATTATAAATGAATTTGTATTGACATTTTTTTTTTAATACTTTAATCAATGACATATTTCAATAAATCTGAACAACTAACCACCCTGAAGATAGCATGCCAGTCCCAGATTAGAATATATACTCAACGAAAAAAGAAACTTCCGCAACTTTACCCATACATGAAGACACAATGAAAATATATTTTGTTTGGTCTTATATGTTAATACCTTTCTTAAAAGGCCAGCACTTTCATGAAAACAATTTTCCTTGAATCAAACTTGTACGCAAAGTTATTCCCCTTGTTTTGGTTTAAACAGCATTTCCGGGTTTAAACTTTGTGGTTTAAACTTTGATTTAACACAGTTTTGTTCTATTGAAAACCCCAGCACCAAAAAGACGAAGAAAGTAAGCGGACTAGTTCACTCACTTCTTGCGCCATATAGCTTTCAAGAATGAATATTTTCAGATTACCTCCCTTTATAATACAAAATAGCGATTTTGCAATTTGAATAAAACATGTTTTAGCAGCAACACACTAACTCTGGTTTTTGATGATTATTAATATTGTTCAGTATGATTGAGTGATAAGTATATAATGATGAAATTATATCTAGATTGGTGTACAAAGTGTAACAAAGTCAACCCTATGCAAATCACAGCTTAAAATGCGGAAGTTTCTTTTTTGTTCAGTATATCTCATAATTATTTTATCCATATACTATATAATGCGCCTTAAAACCCCAATTCAATTCAATTCTATATAATGCATATTCGGGCTATTCCATTAAATTAGACATGGTACCACAGGCAAGGACTTTTGAAACTGAATTATGTTTGAATGGTGTTTAACGTCATTTTCCAGCACGTTTAATAGTCTATGTATTACGGTCGATCTTTTAAGTGATGGCGGCAGACTACCCACTTATTCCTGGGTAGAATCAGTAATGTATACCTCCTGCATCTGTAAGAATAAACACTTTCTCACTTACGAAACTATCAGCGGTATTCGAACCAGCCGTGATGAGAGGCAGGACAGTTTCAAAACCAGCATCTTTATCCTCTTGATCACAGATGCACTTACTTTTGAAATTGAATGAATGTATGAATAGTGTTTTACGGCACGTCGACACATCAATAGGTCATATTGTGCACAAAAAGATGAAGAAATGTAGTAATTAAAAAAAAATATATAAAACAAGAGGTCAATGACCTTGAAGCTCTACTGATTGATTTTGTTTTCAGGAAGAAGTCGCTACAAACTTGTTTTTTGAAAATCTATTTTTAGCAGTGGCGGCCATCTTGAATTTCCGGCCAACCTGAAATTTTGCTAGGATCAATTAGACATCAAGAGCAACATTCCTGTGAAGTTTCATGAAAATCCGTCAAGTAGTTTCAGACGAGTAGTCGCTACAAGTTTTCATTATATAACTCTATGTAAACAAAGATGGCCGCTGACAGCCATGTTTAACATTGAATCAAAATAATGTATGACTCGGATAACCATCATGTCATGCTGATAATTTTAGAAAAAGTCCCATATCAATATCACTTATAGTTTTCAAGAAGTAGTCGCTACAAACTTATTATTTTTAAATCTATTTTTAGCTGTGGCGGCCATCTTGAATTTCTGGCCGATCTGAAATTTTGCTAGGATCAATTAGACATCAAGAGCAACATTCCTGTGAAGTTTCATGAAAATCCGTCAAGTAGTTTCAGACGAGTAGTCGCTACAAGTTTTCAATATATAACTCTAGGTAAACAAAGATGGCCACTGGCAGCCATGTTTAACGTCGAATCAAAATAATGTTCGACTCGGATAACCATTATGTCATGCTGATCATTTTAGAAAAAGTCCCATATCAATATCTCTTATAGTTTTCAAGAAGTAGTCGCTACAAACTTATTTTTTAAAAATCTATATTTAGCCGTGGCGGCCATCTTGAATTTCCGGCCGACCTGAAATTTTGCTAGGATCAATAAGACGTCAAGAGCAACATTCCGGTGAAGTTTCATGAAAATCCGTCAAGTAGTTTCAGAGGAGTAGTCGCTACAAGTTTTCATTATATAACTCTATGTAAACAAAGATGGCCGCTGGCAGCCATGTTTAACGTCGAATCAAAACGATTTTCGACAAGGACCAACATCATGTCATCCTGATCATTTTAGAAAAAGTCCCATATCAATATCTCTTATAGTTTTCAAGAAGTAGTCGCTACAAACTTATTTTTTAAAAATCTATTTTTAGCCGTGGCGGCCATCTTGAATTTCCGGCCGACCTGAAATTTTGCTAGGATCAATTAGACATCAAGAGCAACATTCCTGTCAAGTTTCATGAAAATCCGCCAAGTAGTTTCAGAGGAGTAGTCGCTACAAGTTTTCATTATATAACTCTATGTAAACAAAGATGGCCGCTGGCAGCCATGTTTAACGTTGAATCAAAACGATTTTCGACAAGGACCAACATCATGTCATGCTGATCATTTTAGAAAAAGTCCCATAGCAATATCCCTTAGAGTTTTCAAGAAGTAGTCGCTACAAACTTGTTTTTTAAAAACCTATTTTTAGATTTGGCGGCCATCTTGGATTTCACATCTACATGAATTTTTGCTAGGATCAACTAGACTTCATGGGCAACATTTCTGTAAAGTTTCATGAAAATCCATTCAGTAGTTTCAGAGGAGTAGTCGCTACAAAAAAAAAGTTAACGGACGGACGGACAGACGGACGGACGACGGACACCGCACCACGGCATAAGCTCTACTGATCTCTGATCAGTAGAGCTAAAAAATGAAATTGAAAACCCACCCATAAATGCAAACCAAATGTTGGATAGGGTTAACCAATAGATGAATTGAATTGAATTGAATTGGGGTTTTAAGGCGCACCAACACATGAAAAGGTTATATTGCGCCTAAAAGGCATGAACATGCCAGGCTCATCTTCCATGTACATCCAGATAAAATATGGAAAATGGGCGTAGAACTTTCTCACCCTGAACTGCAGAGTTACTGCAAATTCTATCGTAGAAACTCCATTTACGCTGGAGCCACGTTATTGTTTTTCTGCCACTGCTCTTTTGATGCGAGCGAGATAGCACCTGAAACAATGCAGGGATCCTGATGAAGACCTTTAATGAACATGAACAAAAAATGATAAAATGAACATGAATTTGGGAGGATTCTACCCCTCTGCCTACCCCTCAAAAGGAATCTGCAGTGGCCCTATTCTTTGCCCCGTGACCAAACGGGGGCCCAAGGGAACCACAAGGGGCCAATAGATGAATTATTGGAAGAGCCCTATAACACCGTATTCCTATATGAATTATAATTAAGTATAATTGCACATGCATTAAACTATATATTGCTGGAAGTAAAGTTTCCATTATCTTCCTTTTAAATTTTAAAGAACAGTTTTACCTTATTTTTACCTTAAAAATAATATCCTATCGTGTCTTACAGGATCCTTTAACAATAACCCTTTTTGTACCAGACAATTTTAACACTCTATAAACACATCCAGTCATCAAATATATTAAAAAATTAGATATAACATACGTCGTTAGTGTATTGTTTATGACTGTCGACTGCCTTCC
>JAWPHD010006853.1:0-42500 GCA_037043455.1 Cyrtodaria siliqua
ACATATATATATCGTTTAGAGCCGCCACAAAGAGAGAGGTGGGGTGGTGGAGGGGAGGATACATAGTAATTCGGGAGCCTCCCATGATCTTACTAATGAATAGATGCCGATACTTATCCAACGTGCTTGGAGGACGGAGGATAGGCTGCTACACGGGTGGAAGGATGATTTTGTCATTGAAATAGCGATTTATTTTCTACAACTAAGTATCAAACTTGTGATGTTACATTGTATTCCAAACTAATTGCATATTTTTGAGAGCGGGTATTATAACCGAATTCCAAAAAACGAGACTTATTTACACTATCAGAGAAGTTTTTTTGATTTCAGTACAGATATTTTTTAAAACAATTATCTGCAAATTTAAAAAGTAGTTTCGGCCTTATTTTTAACAGATATAATATCTCTTTCGTTTTCCCCACTATATAAGAAAGGTGTTTAGCATAAACGATAGATAACTGTCTCAGATATGTCTCTGGTGTATTTGTTTAAACATGAAACTCATTACCGCTGCAAAAAGAATGCCGATATCGTTCCAGAGCAATGTATTGGTCAATAACCATTGACATTATATAACATCTATAGTATAGAAAACTGAGTTGATGGCGGTGTGATCTTAGTGATATTTTGTGGCACTAAATTAGAATATCGCTTAAGGCATACAGGAAGTAAATCACTGTGATATTCATGCCTGTTGTAGTCGAAGGAGTTCCCAAATATATAATTCCTAACTTTTTTTTGTGATAAAAGGCATTTCTTGAGTATTTAAGGCTGTTTTTCTGCTGAAATGACTTTATTGACTTGTTTGTGATAGCTAAAAACCATTTGCATGGTTGTATGAGTGATATTACTTTATCAACTTGACAGTTTTGAACGTGAAAGTAGAACACATTTTAAGAGGTGCCAAATGAATGCAGTTTGTTCACGGTGTCAACAAAGATCAGAATTTTATTTTTCTTATATGCCACATGACCCTCTTCTGTTCTCAGCAGTTTTCTAGAGAGGCAGGTCTCATGACAAAGAACATGTAAGTGAATCTTAGTTTGAACTCTCATTTTGAAAAATGGCTAACTAGAAAGCTTGGACAATACTGCATTGGACTCAATGGGATTTGATTTACTTCCGGTACACCTTAAGCTGGTGATAGGAGGCTTGAGAGGTGTTGCACTGTAAATTACCTCTCATGAATATACTCAATAAAACCGAGTCTGCTACTTTTCTTCCTTGTTTAATGTGTTTTGCTATCCAATGGATCCACTTTTCAGTATTGTATTAACACTGAGCTATTGCAGCTTTAAAGATGTATGTTTTTACTTGGCTATATAGCGTATAAAGGATTTTGCTGATGAGTAGCGATTGTTTTTGACAGCGCATACTAGGCTCATCAGTGCATACTTATATAGCTAGTGCGTGATATCGAAAATATAGAATGGTGTTATTCCACTCCCACACCTTAAGTTATATGATCGATGATATTTATAAAATAATCGTTGCAGGTATATATATTGAATATTTATTCTGTAATCAGTGTAAACTAATATTTCGAATAAGTTCTTTATGTGATATTCTAATCACGTGACTTCATGCGCGGCGGATCGAAAATAAATCGAGACACAGTGCATGTATTAATCCAAAAATGGCAGACGGGGTGTCAGAGGGTACGCTGTGCCATGTATATATTTGACGATAGCTATGGTTTGTCCGCGTTAGCAAAGAAAAAAGAAGGCCAGACTGTCTGAAGCGTTACACTGTCGAAAAAAAAAATCATGCTGAGGCTGTTTGCTCAGCACAGAATGCACACTGGCCGTAGTTTTACCAATACAACAAAACCAATACAACAAAACAATGTTGATATTCATCAAACGCTAAAAGTTTTTTTAGGCGTTCTGTTGGAACAAATGCACTTACATTTTTGTATGAATGACGGTATCTCGGTATAGTTATCCGACACCGGTATTGATTTATACGGTATAAGAAACACTCAATCAGATTATTCATTATCTTTGATCTTAGTTAGAATTGAATTGAAGTTGATGTGCGTTTAACGGGCTCATCAACACAGTATAGGCTATTAATAGCCGCCCTGTCAGAGTGAGCGGGTGAGGTGATACATAGGAACCCGGGAACCGTGCCCTACTCTTATTATCGAATAGTTCTTTAACGTGCTCGAAGGATAGACCGATACACGGGATCCGCCCGGTTTACGTCCCCATCCGACGGACGAGGCTAAAGGGCGAAGTGTTTTGCCCACAAGAACACACCGACAAAACTCAGTTGGCATCACGGAGGATTGAACCCGGGGGCCTCCGGTTACAAATCCGCCGCGCTACCGACTGCGCCACGCCAGCCCTTTCTTAGTGGTAAGGGCATTTTGAAGTTATAACATTTTAAATTTGAAAAAGTTTTGTTTCGACGAATTGTCCGTTTTAAATTTTATCCAGAATAGAAAGTTCACTTAATGAAATGTAAGTCGTATTCATAAACACAAGATATGTTTTATATCCGAACCGAAATTGCTAATTGATTATCCTAATTTGTTATTGAAGTTTGAATTTTAACAAAAATAATATAAAAAAATTATGATCTGCTGAAGCGAAAAGGAAACGCAGCTCGGGAATCTCCGCTACATATTGTACATTTGTATAGTACTGCACACCTTACATTGGATATACTGCACACCTTACATTGTATATACTGCACACCTTACATTGTATATACTGCACACCTTACATTGTATATACTGCACACCTTACATTGTATATACTGCACACCTTACATTGTATATACTGCACACCTTACATTGTATATACTTGCACACCTTACATTGTATATACTGCACACCTTACATTGTATATACTGCACACCTTACATTGTATAATACTGCACACCTTACATTGTAGATACTGCACACCTCTATGTCCACATAAGACATTCAAGATAAACCACAGAAATCCCAATTGTTTTGTAAAAAAAAAATGTTGCAGTTAATTAGAGAAAGGACATAACTGTAATGTTGTAGACGTTCGAATGCAAGAAGAAATTCGTAAATGTTGAAGTTCCTCTTTGTAAAATTGAACCATTTCATTACTGAATTTAACGTAAGGAGTTTGCAACATTTTGCATCCTAAGTTTGCTGACATACTTGAGCCAAGACACGTACTCTGTCATTAATGAAACTTTGACAGGGAATACAATTTGCTGTGTTACATGTTGTTTTAGTATTTTTTCGAAAGGAAAGTTCTCACGTAGCCATGTGCCATTCGATTAACAGTAGCATATTGTACATACAATATATAGCGGAAATTCCCGAGTTGCGTTTCTTTTTCGTTTTCAGTATAGTACCAGAGGGGCTCAGCGTGTACTAGCCCTGCACGTAGGGAGTTATTGTCTATAAATAAAGAGACTATTAAGCATTTTTCGGTCATTTCGTTACTCAAGGTCTTGTTAAAATCAGCATTATGTTTCTGGTAGTGATCTGCGGGTTCATCTGTCGTTATGAGAGACTACGTTCAACTGCCTTGTACACAGTGTAGAAACGAACTGTATCACCTCCCGGATGTTGCGAGGTGATTTCAATGGCGAGCTCAGTAAAGTGAATACACATGGTTAAAAAAAGTATCTGTTACTTGGATTATATCTTGAAGACAGTAAATAAACATTGTTTTAGCTATTATCCTAATGGATTTCGTTAACGTTCTCATTTGCTTATTAATGTCAAATCGGCACATATGACGTTAAATCACTGAAAATCATCCGACTTTTCTGATGAAATCGACACCCCGACATTATGTGTAAACGCCATTTTCATCAAGTGTACGCAAGTTAAGACCATTTATAATATTAGAACGTGTTAGCTAGCATATTGATGTAAACTTCGGATGTATGAAATGCTATTCATATTGTTATTTTACCGTGTGGACGGTTGCCAAAATCTGAGGATGTCTTGTGTAATGACTGTATGACTTATTGCATTGATTGTGTATGTCAATTGCGATTACCGATATTCAATATGTATGACTTATTGCGATTTTTTTATTGTGATTTTGACTTATTCAGTCAATGTTTTCGTCTTTTTCCAGGTAAATACTGAATAGCATATAGATGTATTTACTGTGACCATTCGACGAAAGACTTCAGTGAATATATTAACCATTGTACAGAAAACCACGAGGACTGCAATGTAAAAGTTAAAATTTCAAAATATGATTCAAATACAAAACAAATAGCACTAATTGAAAAAGTTCAAATGAATAAACATACCATGGTATATGGCGGAGAAACGTGATAATATGTAGCATGCATATGGATATTGATAGGTCAGAGTCAATGTCACTGTTACTAAAATATATTGAACTATATGTACGACTTTAATTCATTAGATTTTACGTCGCTTGAAAAAAAATTAAGATTAAAAGTAAAACTTTTAAATTGTGTGTGTTTAAACATGCCAATCCTCCCAATGCAAAAATGATGTCAACCATTGTAGATTATTACGGGAAACATAAACATGATAAATTATGTAAATACAATGTTCAATGAAAATACACGATGTTTGATCAATTATTGTCTTAAAAAGCAAATGGGGAGTTAATAATGTTCTTATGAATACGTATATGCAGATTATCTTTTATCATAAATAAAACAATAACGTGTCGAGGAAAACAAAAAGTTCGCAACTGTTTGCATCACATTTCCACAACATATATCAAAAAATAAATCAATATAGATCATGTACCCATACATGTATATATCAATTGTTATTCCGAAATTGCTGATGTACAAACTAACAGCACGTTGTGTATAAGAAAATACATGTATAGTCAACACAGCAATCGGTGATTGTTTTAGAACAACGCAACAGGCACCATCGCAGATGAGTCAGCCATACAAGAATTCGGAAAATACTGCATTAATTGTATTGACTTACACCCGGTTAAAGAAGATTTCTATACTTTGTGTCCTATCATTGAAATATCTGATTTATTTTCGTAAGACTTCGATCTAACAAACCAAGTTATGGAATAAAAACTAGGAAATATTGCATGCTAATAGTTTTTAAAAATAAAAAGAGATCACAATTGATCTTCAAGGAATTAAAACACGGCTTTTGGTGACAAGTTTAGGCAAAAATGTCGAAATCACCAAAGAAAGGGTGTTTCAACCCCAACAAAATAACTAAAACCTCCTGTTATTTGTTTTCAACATTCCAATCATATATATGGTTCAGTCTATCCTTTAAAATTTTATACCAAAAAAATGTGAATTTCCAAAAAATGTTTTTAACCAAAAGACACGCAATGGAAACTACAGAAATCGTCTTTAAGAGACCGAATGTCTACTTTTAAGTATTATAGTATATCTGAACATTACATTTTAACCAAATTAACACCAGAAATCAATTATATTAAATCGCAAGAAGGCATACATTACCATCGCAAGAAGTCATACAAATGATTATTAATATCTGGCAAGAAGTCATACAGTATGAACAATACACATGAACGAAGTTTTGCTTTATGTCTCAGAAAAGGACAAAACATAGACAATGCTGTGTATAGCGTATGAATGATTTATACCCTGAAGCACAAATCCCGTGTATGAATAATTCTAAATAATAGATTTCTTTCGAGAATAGCCTAGTTCTTCTGCACGAGGCCGTGTCAAATCCCGAAGTTGTAAGTGATTATAATGCTTTTTTACTAAAATGTTAACCTGTCACATGATATATTCTAGAGGTATGAAACAATGAATGTCTCTGCTAGATATCAATTATCATTTGATTACTGTTTATCGATAAAAACTGTTTAAATTTTACGTTTTCATTACGGATGTTGACTTGCTATAGGTCGCCATTTAAAAATCACATCGCAACATCCGGGAGGTAATACAGTTCGTTTCTACACTGTGTTGTATATCCCTAGAAAGTTTCAGTTCAGTTACAGTCATATTGCACGAAAAGCACGAACGTTCTCGTGCAACTAAAAACCTTCGTGCAACATGTGTTTGGATCGTCATATGTATAGCATTTAGAGTGCTCTTGGGAAACTATTGTCAATAATTGCGGAGAACCAAACTAGGAATTAGAGTACAGAAATGACCATGCAATTATATACTTCTGTTACTTTTAGGAACAGATATGCATTTCATAGAATATCGAGATACTTCATTGGGTCAGTAGCACTGGTTCTTGGGACAACAAGCCCAATATGTATGGCGTTAAAGTAGCTTTTCCTCCAACAGCCACATTTTACAACGTATGGCCACCGTTTCTTAACCTATTCATGATGATATTATATATATATTTATTGTATTCTTTCATATTGACCCGTCTAGTTTGCATTGAGCTAAGTGTGCAATATTCTACGATATTGCACACATTGATATTGGACCGGAACTTTTTCTCGCGCTTGCTAAGAACCGCGAAATAGAAATAAGGAACTACTTTCAAATAAAATAACGAAATCCTTCCTGTAGTGTCAACAAAAAAATACGTGTTTTTTTCAACCTTTTATGGCAGAAATTGATAAAATAATTGAAATGGTCACTCACCCACTGTTTTTAACGTTTTCGAATGGTAAACAAACTTTAGAGAATCGCTTGATGTTTTTAATGACGTCATCTGACGTCGACGTCGTTTTCGCGCAAAAATTCATCCACACAAAATGAAAATGTGGAAGTGACCTTGACCTTCCAAGCAAAGGGCAGATAACTTAATAATTTGTAGGTTCATCTTTTGCGTTTAGGTCACTTTTTCACAAACTGTATGCACTAGACCTTTCAAACTTTGCTTATAGTTGTATCTTGGGTTGTACATCGCAACGTGACAAAGCAAATCTGGAAGTGACCTTGACCCTCCAAGCAAAGGGCCGATAACCTTATAATGTTTACCTTCAACTTTGGCGTTTAGGTCACTTTTTCACAAACTGTATGAACTAAGACCTTTTAAAATTTGCTTATAGTTGTATCTTGAGCGTTACATTGCAACGTGATAAAGCAAATGTGGATGTGACCTTCACCATCCAAGCAAAGGGCAGATAACTTTAATTGTTACATTTACATCTCTTTCTCATGAACTATAATTATGCACTAGATGTTTTAAACCTAATTTATAGCTTAATCTTTGGAAGAAGACATATTCTATTTTGACATAGTTGTTTCTTGGGTAGTGCATCTTTTTGGATGCATGGATTTCATCTATGACCTTGACCTACTTATTGGAGCTGATGATTTTTAGCTCTACTGGCCAAGGGCCTTCATTTTTCATCCGATCTTTACCAGACTTTAACAGATTGTTAATATCAATGAAAGCTCGGACGAGTTCGAAAACCAGATAGATCGGACCAGTAACAACGGAGTTATGGCCCTTGATTTAGTTAAAAATGCTATATTTTGCCTCGTTATTACGATAGGGCTTTCATTTTTCATCTGATCTTTACCAGATGTTTTGCCTTTTTTTTTTTATTATTTTATATCTTTTTTTTTTGCTATATATAGACTTTTTTTATTTTGTTTTATTAATATTTTTTTTTATATTTTTTTTATTCTTTTTGTTTTGATTTGATTTATTGATTGATTGATTTTTTTAATTTGTTTGAATTTTTGTTAATATTTTTTTTAATATATATTTTTTTATTTCATTTTTTTTTTAATTACTCTTTTTTTGTGTGTGTGTGTGTGTTAACGCCATTTTAGCAGGAAGCATTGCTATGATTTCTAGTTGTGCTATTGCGGGTTTTTTTCCGGTTCGTTGATTTTTGACGGAGTTAGGCCCCTTGACATTTTTACTTTTTAAGTTTCTTGTCGGCGCTACTCCTCCTAAACGCCTTCTTGTCTTTCGACGAAACTTGGCAGGAAGCCTCGGTAAGATGTCTAGTTGGGCATATCGCGCTCTTGTTCCAGTTCGCTGATTTATGACGGAGTTATGGCACTTTGACATATTTATCTTAAATTTCTTGTCGTCGCTACTCCTCCTAAATGGCTTGTTGAATTTCTACAAAATTTGGAAGGAAGACTCAGTATGATGTCTAGTTGTGCAAAGCGCGGTATATCAATGAAATCTTGCACAAGTTCGAAAACCAGCTAGCTCTTGTTAGTAACGACAGGTTATGGCCCTTGATTTGCTGAAAAATGCTATATTGTATTTTCCTTCGTTAAATCTGTAGTAACTTCATTTTTCTTGTTTCATTAATATTCAATTTTTTAATTAAGTCCAAATACAATTATCCCATTTTCCTTTAATCCAAAACAGTAACTGTCTCTTTAATCCGCAACAGTATGTGTATCTTTAATCCAAAACAGTGTCTCTTTAATCCAAATGTTAATTGTCCTTTCAGTCCAAATTAATCTCCAATATTTCCAGTTTAGTCCAAACATTTCACTGTTATTATGAATGAGCATAATATGTATTAAATCCTCTCACAAATATATTTTCAAAAAGCATCCAAACTTTAATGAAGAATACTGAAACTGATCTGCTGAGTTGCTCCCAGAGTCTGTTTATATACTGTCATAGACTCAACTGTTTCAACCAATGAGAGTAGTCTAAATTACATCATAAATGAATTTGCATACAAGAATTTGCATAAAAGATAAACAATCTCCTAATATGGTAAATAGTAAACATATGTTTCTAATTTTAACTGTTCTTCAAGGTCAAAATCAATAATACATATACAGCTGATCTCATCATATGTTTACAACATATGTAAGGTTACATAAATCAAGACGGTCAGACCGTTATGATTTCAGTAAAGCCTTCGACATAGTCGATTATTAAAACAATGCTTCTGAAGCTGCATCGCTCAGGCATCAACACCGGTGTCATAAATTATTGGAAGTCGTCGTTTAACGTCAACCAAATTGGATTGGGTCCCTTTGTGACACATTGAATGTCGCATTGATGACTGTGTTCTGTGAAAGCTGCATTTCTTGTTCGACTTTTATACCATTTTTTCTATGGTTATATCCGAAAAAGTAGAAAAATTATCATTGACCTTTGTTTGAGGTCGTTGACCTAATTTTGATTTCACTGGCTTGTGAAAAATAAGTCATACATCTTAACATGTGTCACTGTTAAGAAAAATGTGTAAGATCTGACTTTAAATTTCATATCTCGCAAACCTGGCATATAACATTCATTGTATGTCAAGTTTCATGTTGCTGTCTTCAAAAATGAAATTATAGTCATCGTACATACATGTTCACTTACGTGTTTCCTTTATGTTAAATGTAGATAACATGGTTTTTATTTTGTGGTCGTGAAAAACGAAATCTCTGACCTGATTTTGAGTTCATTGACCTTATTTGTTAATGAACTTTTAAAGTATCTCCATCTAATTTCATGAAATAAATACGGCTTATATCTTTCAAAGTGTCACCATTTTAAGATTTGACCATAAATTTTGGTGGCATTGATGTTTTTTACTTCAAGATCGGCATGTATAATACAAGATTTGAGTTCAAATGATCAATAATGCTAAGTTTCCTGGAATAGTGGTATATAGTGGCGAAGTAGGGAGTGTGGCGGTGAAGAAAGGTAAAGGTATTTTTGTCGTGATTTATTTATGTGTAATCCACTGTATTGTTCATATAATGTATTATGTGCAAACCAAACGGGCGACTTCTTTTTGCAAGGAATCACAATATCAATCATGGGCGAGCAGCCATACTATATCTGCCTTTACGCTGATGTTGCGTCGATTTCATTTTCTACGAGATAGATTTTCCTTCATTTTAGTAAGTTATGACATTCCCCATGGAAACATCGTCTCGTACAGCGTAATCAATCAATCGTGTGTGGATTGTGTCGGCGATGACTTGAATACAAACTTTGAACAGACTTTGAAAGCAATCTACCAGCTAGTGCATGACCTTGCACCAAATATGGCTGACCCTTGAACCGGTTTAAACTCCACGGTGGTCTCTTTTGCCACAGACCGTTCCAATGCGGTACCCCTGTTGTCAACCCTTATATTTTTGTGCTGTGCTTTTTTACTGAATGTGTTGTAATCACCTTTGCGTTTTATAATTGTTGGAGTGACTGTATTCTGTGAATGCAACTCTTTTTGATGGACTTATAACCTTTTCTTTGCATGTCTGCTTTTCGTCAGGTCTTCAGACCGTGGATAAAGTAAATAAAAACATATTGATGAGCTCAGCTGGCTTGACGATTCACGATTATAAACTCACTGGCATACTAGACAAATTGTGCATTATGCAGTATTACGACTAATCGTTATTAGTATACCTCACATAAAACGCCCATGCTAAATCCCCATAGACAACAATGTGTAATTTCTTATTATCTCACGCGAAGATGATAGTACAGGGTGATAGTAAATCGCAGGATGATAGTAAAAAATTATCGCATGCGCAGCTTTGATGCGCGTTGGAGTGCGTACTGTTTTGGTGACGTCATCGGCTCAGTATGGTGAAATGCTATTTTTAATTCATCAACACTTCAAAAGTACTTTACCGATTTTAATAAACTACCACTCATTTTCTTAGTTACGTTATTTACAAGCCAACGCTATAACTTTCATAGACACATTTTGAAAAAAGTTGTTTTTGAAATGAAAAAAATAAAGAGAAAAAATCCGGCAAAGTGAAATCTGTACTGAAAATGAACCTTATTTCAGCACGAGCGGATTTCGATATAATAAAATGAATATCACATTCATGAGAGGGTAAAAAAGTAAGAATGTTAACCCTTCGGATATTGATTATCACCATCGGCTTCGCCTCGGGCGATAATCATATCCTCAGGGTGAACATTTATACTATCACCCTCTCATGAATGTGATATTTATATAATGGTTAATTTGTGCAATAATTCAGTAGTGGTTAGTAGAAACGGCATAAAGCTAGTTTACCTCTAGTCGTAAAGTACATGCTAGAGACCACTAAATGGAAATGCAAAATAGGTCGCTTAACACGGGTGGTTTCTTAATATATGTGCAGTTTACCTGAATCAAAAAAGGAAGTATGTTTTTAATAGAGGTTGTCTCTAGAGCTGGTCTGACTATATCACATTATACTTTATAAATATTCTGCGTTCGGAATGATGGATTGATCCATCTACAATCAAGTACACTAATTTCTAATTCATCAATACTTTTTCTTTAATATTTCACAAAGAGGAAAATAAATTAAAAACAATATTCCGAACTGGTGAAAACATGTTTGCACCATGTTTCCTTTGTATAGCCTTTATATCCATATGCTTGCTGTTTGCATGCTTCCACATCATTTCTTTGATGTAATAAATAAATAAATAAATAAATACTTTTAAATAAATAAATAAATAAATAAAACAGTTTGATTTAAATAATCTTACCAATCTCTCAAATATAGCAACAAACCCATAAACATAAGTATACAAGTCGAACAGGAATGCAGATTTTACAGAACACAGTAAACCCAAAAACACGCAAAACGGCAAACATTAATGGCAATGTTAATAAGGAATATATAAGGCATATGACGTCACAAACACAAAAGGGGTTGAACGGTCAGTTATAAGGCCGCTTTGGGGGTGGGGGTGGGGGGGGGGGGGGTTAAACCAGGTTCTAGGATGCACCAAACCTCACATTTACGCTTTTGTCATCCAAATAAAACGGGACAGTGTAAATAAAGAATCTCCGCCATGAACTATTCTCTAACCAACAAGGCAGCATTAATATGCAATATAAGTAACACACAAAGATGCTGGTGTATATATAAATACAAAAACAATAGCCTAGAAAGCCACAAAGAAGGTACTCAATGACTTGGCAGAAGCCAGAGCAACAAGAGAATAAACCATTGAGGATACGGCAAGACAAGATTGCAGACACATATCAAACGTCAACGTCCTTTTAGGGTTTTAGGTAGACGTCATCATAGGGTCCACAGCCTGTCCGGTCATCACACAATAATAACACAATAATAAACCTTTTAACAAGTTTAACAAGTCAGGTTGTGATAGTCCTTGTCGCAGAAGAGTTCTTAAATTCCGTTTATATTTGGAAAGAAGATCAGGGTTACGATAATACAATTTTGCAAAGGTTTAACGAAGTGGTAACGGTAGCCCTGATGGAGTAGCTTTTTAGATGTACAACGATTATGAATATTAAAGTCCTCAACTCGAGTACAAGCTCTTGAAAAACGAATAAGTTTGGATACATAGACCACATAAGAAGTTTCTCGGGAAGCATTCCCATCTAAATGGGGATAATTAACAATATCAAAACTAATCTCTTGTCATATATTTTGCTAATTATTTCACCATTTGCAATAGAGAGATGTAAGAAGAGTTAGTATCAGAAATATTAGCCTTGTTAAGTTGTAGTTCTTTAGGATATATATTATTAACTATAGTAGAAAAGAAATGGTAGTCAATGTTCAATATGTCATCCAGATACCGAGAGGTGTCATTAAAGGCTTCAATAACATCTGCCTGGGTATCTGGTGAAAGACTCAACATGAAATCTCGTTCATAGCAATATAAAAACAAATCTGCGATAATGGGTGCACAGTTCGTACCCATAGGAATACCAACAATTTGTCTATAGACGGTAGTTTAATACCTGTCGAAAATATTATCTAATAGGAAGATGAATGTTTCATAAACTTCTTGGCAAGTCCACATAGTGTAATTGTCTAAACTGCCGTTAGTAAAAAAATGCTTAATATTATTACAGGCCAAACTCTAGCAAAAGTGTTTTTAATGAGAGCAATAAGCTTGTCGTCGATAAGGTTGCGTGGTAAAGTTGTATATAATGTAGAAAAATCATAAGTACTTATTGACGAAGCTTGACGTTTATTGCACATTTTATCAAGAACGTCGCCTGAATATTTTATAGACCAAAATAATTTAATCCCAGGGTTTTCATAATCTTTAGCACACTATTGTTGAATGTGATCTTTAACGGCAGTAAGACAAGATGTTAAAAGTTTGGAGATTTTGTAGTGGTGCAAAAACTAGAGTTGGATATAAAACGGGCTTTATATGGTTGTTTGTGTAATTTAGGAATCCAGTATATCGTTGGAAGTCTATATTGCTTTTCGTCTATTAACTTTCACTGAGTGATATGCGTCGAAACAACATTATCTTCAGCAGATTTCTCTGGAATATACAAATTAGTGCTCCCTAGTTCCTGAGATGCAACATTGACGTAATGTAGGCGTCAGACAATAATTGCATTATTAGCTGCTTTATCAGCAGGAACTAAAACAAATTTATTATGAAATTCCTGGATTCCCGATTTTAAATTACGAAATGAAAACCTAGGTCTAGGGGAAGCAGAGAGGGGTTAGCCGTATAGAAGTTAATACGGGTATCTATGATGCTAAAAAAACAGGTTTTTTCCAAGCAGAAACGGAGTTAGGGTCAGCATGTTCTCTACGACACCATTTAATACTAAAATCCTCAATGGATTGGGTAGCTACCTCGTCCAATCGGATGTCTTGTTACAAATAACCTCGTTCTGGAATCGTTATGGACGCCTGCGGGTAAAATAAACGTTCGCTCTTGAACTTATTGAAATCCACAGCTTACACGACAACTGTCAGTTTCGGCGCTTCAGGTATCCGTTCGAGTTAATCATGCCATTAGTATTCAGCCGTTTTAACGCATGCCACCATGTTGGGTAGTACCGGCTGTGTGATTGAACTGAAATTCACTCAAGTTGGCATATTTGATTCTCTGGTACAAAAAGGTACGAGAGATTGAATGACAGTTTATGTTTTATTAGTTATATATATAATTCTGTTTGTGACATGAGCAGGTTATGCTTCCCAGGCTGTAGTACGTACCGAGAAATAACAAGTAGTATAGAACTGTTGGTGTTTTTTTGGCCATTTTAGGAGTTCCATACATTGAAGTATATATTATGTATATTTATATATAAACATTGTTTTTGGTACAGAAATCGATTAATCAATATTTTAATCTCTCTTATTCTATCTTGTACTATCCTAGCTCTGTGAAGGCTGCCTGTGACTCAAATGTCCTCACTTATATTTATATACTGAAGTATACAATACTCCGGATTGTTGTTGTTTCATAGCAAAACATTATTATAATTACCGACTTACTTTTTCCAAAAGTTTAATCAAACCAGAAAGTAAAGTACCATGCACTGTAGTTGGATACATCTCATTGTCAATAATTGCCTAGAATCAAACCAGCAATTACAGTGGCGTGCACTGTATATAGCTTGACCCGCATCATTGTTAATAATGACAATGAATCCCCAGTCATTGGCCTGCAATTGGGCACAGGGTCATTCTCCTCTATGATTGATAGATATGGTCATCAAGTTACAAATAGTAATACTCCTGGGAAAGTTTGAATGGTTGGACACTCTCGCCTTCCAGTGGATCGCAAACCATCGCGCACGCGAGGAGCAGTTAAAGGGACACAAGGCAGTCTTGAAGTGTTTATCAAACATTGAAATTAGCGTCTCGGTTTATTTATCCAGTATCATTTTGACTTTAAATCTGCTTGCAAATAATCAAATAAACCTGAAATGTCCTTGTTTTCATCTTATTCTACCATATGTTTAAATGTTTTATTGACGGAATATTATCGACAGTTAGTAATACGCAAAAGCAATTATCTGTTAACTATTCTTATAATTAATAGTAATGACTGTAAACACAATGTTGTAGAAGAACTAACGGGACGCCGCGAATTTTAGTCGAAATTGCCGTGTGTCCCTTTAATATATTTGTTTTATTTTGAATTACAAGTATATACTTACAAACATGCTAAGCATTATGCAGCAGAAATCTGTCTGTCGTGTAATAGTTAATCTGATCAAGTGTTATATATATATATATTTGATGGCAACAAATGGGCAAATAATCACAATATACTAAAAAGACTTTAATTTACAATAATAGAAATAGTGCAAATGAAACATTACAATGACACACGGCAATCTGGAAGTATTTATCAAACGTTAAAACTAGACCTTCTTGATCATTTCACAATCCTGGATCTTAGAGTACATTCTGATTGTGCTGCTGTTGTTTTAAGGGCAAACAAGTTCCCGCTGGTATTGTAGAAATAACGATTTAGCGAGCTATTACCATGTCGCAATATGGAACTAGAATTACCGTTTGCATAGGGACCAAATTTATGAAAGTGTATTTCAATACAAGAATATAATTCAGTGTCTGGGATTAAATTGATTTGGATATTTGTAAAGAACGATCGATACCTGCAGTGCTATATCTTCTCCGTATTACGTACGCGGAATGATACATGTATGACACGAGCTAATGCAGAAATGCTATATTGTAACATTCATCGAGATCGAGGTTATGCTGTAAATCGAATTAGTCATTGCTTATGAAAATGTGAATCACGTCTTTATATTGCCATTCAGTTCTTGAATATACATGATATGAGACACATTTCTAATTCATGTTTATACTCGAACGAGCAAAGTAAACAGATATGACATGGAATTATTGTTTGGCTGCAGCGATAATAGACTTATCGTGTTAGCTATTAGAATGGTTTCCATCTCAGTGGATGTTATTTTATTTATTTGCACTGAGTGAAAATATGGTCTTATCATTCTCCTTTTCTGTATTACTTGCCCCTCACGGCTGTTGGTTCGATCGCTCAGGGGCCTAGGAAACTTTATGTGAAGAAGCTATCCAGCTGGCTTGCGGAACGTCGGTGGTTCTACCCAGGTGCCCGCCCTTGCACGAAATTGCCCGGAGGGGCACCTATAGGGTCTTCCTCCACCAATGGAAGCTGGAAAGTCGCCATATGACCTTAGCTATTGGTGCGAAATATAAATATAAATATAAATTCCAATTCAATTTATTTCCTCTTTCCTGGAAAGGTTTGTTAAACCCATCCACTGACTAAACATAATACAGAATATAGTTTCCTTTGATAACTTCACTTGTCTCAAATATTACGGACAACCAGGACTGACGGCAATCTAGTAACATATATCTGGGACAGAACATATGGAAATCGTTGATTTACTTCTTGTAAATTTAGTAATGTCGTTCTATTTCTATTTGGTAATATAAATATATATAGGTGGTCGAGTTGTCTAAGGCGCAGGCTATTGTACGAGGCGCTGTGTCGAAGTTGGTGTCCTAGGTGCGGGTTCGAATCCGCTGGTAAGTGGTTTGTACAACATTTTCTCCACATATATATATATATGACTCCTTCCAACAGGCATATCTACATTGATTTGATTTTAATAGTGTTCATGGTCGCTCCTTGTCGCCAAGGGAATATGTGTTGTTTTGTCCAAAGTGAATTACGTACTTTATTCACGAGACATTCGTATAGAACTCTTGCGTAACGATCTTTTATTAACTTCAACTCAAATCCTTTTGCTTTTTAAAATGAGTTGACATGAATAGTATTTACCGGCTCATCAACACATTATGGGTTCACTTTATTGGTATCCCGGTTATATGCCGCGGTGTACCTGTTTAACCCGATTTTCACTCGATTCATTCCGGGTGACTGCGCGCGCATCCAATCGGCATATAGCCCTGATAAAATAGCTCGGCACATTTCGTGTACCGATCACGTGACCGCTTCAGTCCGGCATATCCCGATCGGCATACGAATAAAGTGCACCCTATATGTTATTTAAAGCCGCACAATAGAGAGGGGAAGGATACACAGCACTTTGGGAACATGCCCTGCTCTTAATAACAAATAGATTCCTATGATTATGTAAAGTGCTCGGAGGAAAGACTTCAAAACAAGGATGGAAACATGATTTTGTCCATAACGTTGTAAA
This sequence comes from Cyrtodaria siliqua, assembly GCA_037043455.1. Lineage (NCBI taxonomy): Eukaryota > Metazoa > Mollusca > Bivalvia > Adapedonta > Hiatellidae > Cyrtodaria > Cyrtodaria siliqua. Next base: position 16,770 of record JAWPHD010006853.1, read on the forward strand.
ACTGAAATACCGATTTTTTTTTTAAGTTAGTACCAAGATGTTCATGTAACTTGTATTTCAAATTAATTGAATATTTTGAAAGCAGTCAACAAATATGATCAATATTGGTAAGATTATTAACCGAATTTCAAAAAACAAGACTTATTTACACTATCAGATAAGTGTAATGATTTAAGAACAGATAGTCTTAAACTAACCCGCCAAATAACGACAAAATTACGCTACAAAACCGTTTATCCAGGTGTTCGGGTCATATAATAATGTCAATGTGCCGATATAAATTAAGGGTTTATTCACGGTTCTTAACATGCACGCTATTGAATATGTGTAAAACGAATTATGAGTGGGTAACTATTAGTTAGGGCTCCAGTTATGGAGTTTGGCATGGCTTGTTAAAGCCGTTAGAGTTTGGATTCTCAAAATATGCAAGTTATATTATATATACCTCGTCGTCATTAAGTTTAGAAACGTTGTACATATGTTGTAAATTTGGCTGTTGTTGGCGTGATAGCTACTTTTAAATAAAATATACACATTTTAAAATTAGTTCCGAACTTATTTTAAAAGATAAAATATCTCTTTTGTTTCCCCACTATATAATAACGATGTTTAGATGAAGGAAAGATAACTGTCTCAGATATGTCTCTGGTGCATTTGTTTAAACGTGAAACTCATTATCTCTGCAGTATGAATACCGATATAACTCCCGTTAACCATTGCCATCTACAGTAGAGACAAGCTTCTGAGCTGATGGCACTGAGCTATGACAACATACTTTTGAGATGCAGGCTTTTATTCTATGATTTATCATTAACATTGATATAATAAATATTTATTGTAATTATATATTTAATACATGTATTATGTAATCGGTCAAATCATTGAAGTTGTTTATTTGGTATTGAAATCACTTAAAGAAATGGCACATCATACTAGTACTTGGGACGCGGTGCATTTATTCATCCAAGATGACGGACGGTCTATCAGAAGGTACATTATGCCATTTTATCGTAGATATGGTTTTCCCTTGAGCAAAAAAGCACGGACTGTCCGTTGCGTATATTTGTTTCTTTACGACCTTTTGGATCGTGCAACTAAAAACCTTCGTGCAGCTATTGTTTGGATTGTCGTATTAATAGCAGTTAGCGTGCTCGTGGGAAGTTATTGTCAATAATTGCGGCGAATCAAATTAGGAATTAGTGTACAGAAATGACCATCAGATTAGATAGTTGTATTACTTTTAGAAACGGAGATGCATTTCAAAGAATAACGAGATTTTTCAGTTGGTCAGTAGCACTGATCCTTTAGGAAAATCAAACCCAATGTGTGTTTTGTTACAGCAAAATACCGCTTAAGCCGGTGATATGGGGTGTGAGAGGTGTTGCACCTAACATTACCGCTCGTAAACAGACTGTCTTCTACTTTTCTCTCTTGTGTGTGTGTGTTACTTCCAAGGGCTCCATTTTACAGTATGTATTATGTTTACATGCATATACATACAGCAATATTGTTTGAAAGATACGCCGTGTCTGTTGGATTGACCATTTCAGTTTTGACACGTACCTTCTATCCTGATTTGTAATGGATTCTATGAAATTTGAAAATAACCAAGATTCATATAAAGAAGAAAATTCGAGTAACTCTCCATTCCTGAAAAATAATGGAGCGACGATGTCCAATTATAAAATCGAAACACTACATATACTGGGAGAAATGAGCAATGATTATAAATAATACTCGACAGGACTTCTAATTCATCAACCGAAATAAGTATAAGAATCATACTCAAATGTGAGATATTCAGAGTTTTTCAGAGTTTTTGGCGGTTGACTCAAAATGCCGAAATCAGTTTATATTGCTGAGCATGAAAAACTCCGATTTTTGATAAACACAATTGAGTTCTTTTGTTTTTATCAGAATCCAAATCTAAGATTTGTCAGATACTTAAACTCACAAACATGATGATAGATATGAATCCTAGATCAGTGTTTGACAACCACACACGGCCGTCATGGTTTTCCATTCACGTCTGCCAACAAGGCGAGACATACTAATAAAGAAAAACAGAGAATTCCGAAAATATGGTTACCGTGAAGATCGATCGCAAATAGCCTCCGTCTCGTCTGTCTGTTCTCCATAAAATCTGCATACAGCAGAATAAAGCTTAATATCACCCACAATGTCTGAATAGAAATATCCTGCGATACGGGACATGAATCATATTATATCATACTGTACAAAGGGTGTGACAGACAGTCGATGAATTGTGAACATTGTGCGATAGTCATTACAATTATGTATGGTATTACATAATCGGAGTGATATCATATCGTTAATTAACTAATACCTCGATATGACATAATCGAAATTATACAAACTTGATATTACATAATTCGGGCTTTGCATTCATGAAATTATAGTTTGCTCACCTCACAATGAACTACATTATTTATGCCCAAACAACAAATATCCTCTTATTATCACTCTCTTGAGTTTGTAATATCGAGGTATAAGTTCATTCGCGATATGATATCACTCTGATTATGTAATATCAAGTATGTATCCTTCGATTATGTAATATCGAGATATTAGTTCATTCACGATATAATATCACTCTGATCATTTAATAATGTAATATCGAGTTTGTATCACTTCGATTATGTAATATCGAGCTATTAGTTCATTCACGACATGATATCACTCTGATTATTTAATAATGTAATGTCGAGTTTGTATCACTTTGATTATGTAATATCGCGGTATAAGTTCATTCACGATATGATCTGACTCTGATTATGTAATATCAAGTTTGAATCATTTATATTATGTAATACCGAAGAAGGTATTAGTTCATTAACGATATTATATCTTTCTGATTATGTAATAATGTAATATCGAGCTTGTTTGACGTATTATGTAATTAATATCGAGATATGAGATAATTAACGGTATGATATCAGATGGGTGAAAAAATTAGATTTTGACACTTCAATAAGAAATAAAATATGTTATTCACGACAAAATAACAAATGTGCTTTTTATTTTATTTTACGGCGACGTCATAGGTTCAGTATGGTAGAGCTGTTATATTGAACTCATATTAACTTCTAGAACAATTGGCCGATTCAATAAACTGGGAGTCAGGTTTTTAGCTACGTTATTTCAAAGCCAATGATATCTGAAAACAAAAATTGAAACATGACCCTGCAAACTGACGTCTCTACTGTACACGTACTTTACAGAACTGTAAACGACCAATTCCTAAAATACTTGAGCAATTTTCAAACACTATATAGCCCCTTTTCCTAGGTAGAACATATCGAAGTTAAAGATGTAAATTAACTAAACCCAGTCTTTTTTACATTGAAAGTTTCAGCAGTGAAAAAAAAACACTCTATATTTCACAGTATGAAGTATCGATTGTATTTCACTGCTAAAATGCAGTATTCCTATGCCTATCAGAAAATGAAACTCGATATTACATAATCAGAGCTCTATTATTAATCCTATAAAAATAAGAAAGCAATCACCAGCACCGCACGGTAGCACAGTGCTATAAGTTGTGGTATAAGGAAATCACCAGCACCGCGCAGTATCACAGTGCTGTAAGTTGTGATATAAGGAAATCACCAGCACCGCGCAGTAGCACAGTGCTATAAGTTGTGGTATAAGGAAATCACCAGCACCGCGCAGTAGCACAGTTCTATTAGTTGTGGTATAAGGAACTCACCAGCACCGCACGGTAGCACAGTGCTATTAGTTGTGGTATAAGGAAATCACCAGCACCGTACGGTAGCATGGTGCTAATAATTGTGGTATAAGGAAATCACCAGTACGGTAGCATGGTGCTTATAATTGTGGTATAAGGAAATCACCAGCACCGCACGGTAGCACAGTGCTATTAGTTGTGGTATAAGGAAATCACCAGCACCGCACGGTAGCACAGTGCTATTAGTTGTGGTATAAGGAAATCACCAGCATAGTGCTATTAGTTGTGGTATAAGGAAATCACCAGCACCGCACGGTAGCATTGTGCTATCAGTTGTGGTATAAGGAAATCACCAGCACCGCACGGTAGCATAGTGCTTTTAGTTGTGGTATAAGGAAATCACCAGCACCGCACAGTAGCACAGTGCTATTAGTAATGGTATAAAGAAATCACAAGCACCGCACGGCAGCACAGTGCTATTAGTTGTGGTATAAGGAAATCACCAGTACGGTAGCATGGTGCTAATAATTGTGGTATAACGAAATCACCAGCATCGCACGGTAGCACAGTGCTATTAGTTGTGGTATAAGGAAATCACCTGCACCGTACGGTATAATGGTGCTATTAGTTGTGGTATAAGGAAATCACCAGCACCGCACGGTAGCATAGTGCTATTAGTTGTGGTATAAGGAAATCACCAACACCGTACGGTAGCATGGTGATATTAGTTGTGGTATAAGGAAATCACCAACACCGTACGGTAGCATGGTGATATTAGTTGTGGTATACGGAAATCACCAGCACGCACGGTAGCATAGTGCTATTAGTTGTGGTATAAGGAAATCACCAGCACCGCACGGTAGCATAGTGCTATTAGTTGTGTTATAAGGAAATCACCAGTACCGCACGGTAGCACAGTGCTATTAGTTGTGGTATAAGGAAATCACCAGCACCGCACGGTAGCAAAGTGCTATTAGTTGTGGTATAAGGAAATCACCAGCACCGCACGATAGCATAGTGCTATTAGTTGTGTTATAAGGAAATCACCAGCACCGCACGGTAGCACAGTGCTATTAGTTGTGGTACAAGGAAATCACCAGCATAGTGCTATTAGTTGTGTTATAAGGAAATCACCAGCACCGCACGGTAGCATAGTGCTATTAGTTGTGGTATAAGGAAATCACCAGCATAGTGCTATTAGTTGTGTTATAAGGAAATCACCAGCACCGCACGGTAGCATAGTGCTATTAGTTGTGGTATAAGGAAATCACCAGCATAGTGCTATTAGTTGTGTTATAAGGAAATCACCAGCACGCACGGTAGCATAGTGCTATTAGTTGTGGTATAAGGAAATCACCAGCACGCACGGTAGCATAGTGCTATTAGTTGTGGTATAAGGAAATCACCAGCACCGCACGGTAGCAAAGTGCTATTAGTTGTGGTATAAGGAAATCACCAGCATAGTGCTATTAGTTGTGGTATAAGGACATTGACATTGTTCTTGTTCATTACGTAGTCCCGCCTTAATTCCATTAAGCGATGGAACTGCTTATATTAGCAGGGTTTTAGAACGGATATTTCGACAATAAAACACGTTTAAAAAATGTTTTTTCTGAACAACTGTGATAACATGTTTACAAGTATTTTAATAACTTCTTAAGCCAAAATTATTTTTTTTTTATTTCTTACCCTAGTTAACCCCGTTTTTGCTTCTTGTAGAAGGGGTTGGATTGGGTATGAAAGTTAATACTCGGACCACGAAATGATTCTAGTTTCAGTTTTGACATTAACCTTTAAGTGTTATAAATAATTTACAATCTATTTTAAAGTTCACGGGATGTTTGCATTAAAATCGGTTTTTATTTTCAAAACAAGAACAATAATATTGGTAAACGACACGTTTGTTTTTGTACTTCATAGTGCTGGAAAGTCGCCCGAATACAAATCAGAAGTGTCATTCCTTTTTATTGGGTCCTTTGGGATCATCGAGTGCAATATGTGTGGCTGACAAATATACGGTGTAAGGGGCGTGAGACGGTGTTGCATCTATCTTACCTCTCATGAAAGGACTCGATAAAAACGAGCTACTTTTCTCTCTTGTTTGGGCTTGTTGCTTCCGAGGGATCCATTTGTCAATATGTATTACGAGTATGTTATGTCATGACTTACGGTAAAGGCTGACAAAGATTTAGTTTGTTTTTAATGTACTAAATAACGGATGTATTATATGTATAACAATTGCATGCATTTATTATGTGAATATAAACATTCATTGATGTCGTGAATTCATTCATGGATGTCGTGAATACATTTATAAATGTGCCTGCTAGCGTTCCCTGTAATACGTTCGACGTCGACATCGTCGCCTACTATCTGTCTAAACAAACTAGTCTACTATTCTTTGCAATAGTGTTATGATAGTTCCGTCACCATTTGTGGATATGCCATATCTCAAGGAGCACATTCGACGCTAAAGCCTCTCGTGCGATCCTGCAGATATGGCATGTCCACTCGAGGTGATACGATCTTCTCTATTAATCGTCCTAGTACGTCACGTACATACAATAAATCCATTTGCAATGATAGTTTGCACCTTATTTCTCTACACAGTATTGGGGCAATGACAGTAATAACAAAAATAATGTGTGTACTAAAAGGCATGTGTGAGGTATCCCAGACATACAAAGGTTGACATAGGTGTACCACTGTGTTTTACCCTGTTAAACACATGACTCCACTCTTACTCTATTGTCACCCATATAAAACGGGACGGTCTAAATGAAAGGCTCTCCTCCAAAATTATTCCCTTGCATTAATATGATTAATTAAAACACAAACAGTAAACACGGAGATGACCTTGTATATAAGATATCAACACCTGAATAAGTCCGGCCACAAAGAATGACATCAGTGACTGATACGTTTTATGGAAACTTACGTCAGTAGCAAATGAAGTTATATATTTTAATTAAACAATATTTAAACAATAATGCCATTATGTTCTCCAAAGTACACTCTCCGCTAAGCATCAATATATCTGCAATATAAGTACTCATATAAACATAAATCAAATGCAAAAAAAATGGAATGCACCCTTGACAAGAACGATGACATGGCACTATTTGTTGCTACGTCACCACCAATTACCTTAATTACTTTAACTTGTACTGACTACAGTCAGAGTAACAAGATAAAAAATAACGAACGAACGAACGAATAAATGAATGCTGTTTTAAAGCACGTCGACACAAACAGGTCATATTGCGCGCGAACACTTATGTCACTTAACAATGAAAGTCAGTTATTAAAGGTTTAGGTTATATTGCATCATTGATTTTCCTTCTTTGTTTTATATAGGACGAATGTATATCAAGAGAAAAAAAATCGCATTTTTCTCCGTAGAGAAAATTTTAAAACACATATCAATCAAACGATCGAGCGTCCGCCAATATAAAAATGCAATAAAAACAGAACAAGCCAATCTGTTGAATGACGTCACGTTCTATTTTGACACGTCACAGATAGATTTACCCCATTTCTACTTTCGCTTTACTGTCTATGTCAATAATAATAAAATATCTCAAACAAACACTAATAAATGTTCACAATACATCATTTGGCTGAACAAAAAGCAATCGAAAGTATGCATTTTGTATCACTAGTAAGGCAGGGAAACGTTTTATATTAGGCACTATTTGACTATACACCACGGAAGCACAAACGCAATGGTGCAATGTAACCTATAGGTAAAACTATTTACAAATAAGGCATGATATGGTAAAACATATTAACTATGTATATAAATATCAACAAGTGCCTGTCAACGGGTGTGTAAACAAGTAACTGCAAGAACGAACATATAACAAATTTTTAGTCTGATTTTTTATTTATTTCAAGAAATCTAAAACGAGATCGAAATCAATCATTTATATACAATAACTAGTTCCTAGTTCATACTGTTAGTGTCTTAGTGTGGCATAGGATCAGAGTCTACACAATTTAACAATATATGTTTGCATGTTAACGGTGCAAAACATTCTGGCTTTTGCTCACCTCCTTGTAATACATATGAACGAGTTTAACGTGTATGCCCTTTTCTGCACCGGGCTAAAACAACTTCCGTTCTAACCCTTCTAGAAGGATGCCACTCACACAGTTTAATGAATGCAGTTTATAATTCACGGACAAATACCCTACTAGTAGCTTGCCAGAAGTTGCTAATATATTTGTTAATATAAAATTTAAAAGCAATGAAAGGCAATTCGGTATTAGATATATGTACACATAATGCTGACTTAGCAGCAATATCAGCTCTATCAGTACCAGAAAATAATGACACTATCAACTATAAGAGAATTGTATTTTTCTTAAGTTGAAGAACAACTGGGTTATCATGTTTCCTATTACCCAGGGCTTGAAGAGATGAAAGGGAATCAAAAACTATTACGAAATTGCCATCAGATTCCTGAATATAGTTTAAGGCAATTATAGGCAAATATAGAGGTCTTGTCAGGCAGGCGGTTCTTTACTGTGTTTATGAACAACAGCTGCCGCAGTTTTCCTTATCTCCATTTAGAACCATTTGTATATATATATACAGATGGTTGAACATTACTTTATTTCGATTTAAGTTCATAAGATGTTCTTTTATCTGTACAGCAATTAGATTATTAAAACCTCTTAACGAACTGTTAAAGAATGGTACGACGATACAGAACAGACTAACATCCAACGTTAGCGTCCTTTTAGGATTTAGGTCGACGTCATCATAGAGTCCCTTGCAAACAAACAGGAAAGCGTAGTGGCGAGCATAAGTTATATCCAAACGTATTGGCATCTATCGAGTTTTAGTGATATCGTTTTTTATGTTTTTGATGACTTAAAACAGAAAAGTAAACCATTTACGTAGCGCCTAAATTGCGGATTAAATATAAAAAATATGATTGGGTTTATAACACAGTTAATAGGCGCAGTTCGAAACAAGAACTGAAACACCACGTCGTGTTCGAACTCGCGATCACGTGACGTCATCTTCATGATGACAACGTAATAATATGGCACAAAGCATAACAACAAACCGACAGATACTACAAACAGCATAACGGTGATAGCTGTTTCAGACTCGTTCATTCTCACAGATCGTCGTCCATTTTGAATTGATTTTGTAATTGTGTAACTTCCGTTGGCAAATCTGGAATAATATAGACTAAAATTGACCCTGTGTTGTTTCATAACTTTCCAGATACTTCCGTATGTCAGTATAAAAGTGATTAAAACCGCGACGCAAATTGTAATGTCAACATAATGAAACAAAGCAACATATATATTTACGTCCGGATCGTCTGTATTCGTGCAGTAATAACCGATGACCGTTTCATTCGTTTTAGTAATTAGGCTAACAGCAACAGCATCATACGTTGCAAAATCGCTCAACGAAAGACCTAATACTAAAGCAGCAATAAAGGTCAGGGCACTCTTTGCCGTAGTGACCGTTAGTTGTTTCGCAGCAGGCTTGCAAACCTTTCTGTACCTGTCCACTGATATCAGACCAAGAAGAATCACTGACGTAAAGACAGCAACGTGGACGAGAAAGTAAGATATCTTGCAGGTGAGTTTGTCGATATAATAGACGTGTAGTAGCTCGGATACAAAAAGGTAAAACAATCCAGAACCGGCAAAATCCACCACTGACAAGGCCGTTATCAAGGTTGTAGTGGATGTTTTCTTGGCTTTAAATCCATAAAACACGGCGGTCAGAACGTTGCCGACAATTCCGAAAGTAGAAGCAGTTATCATGGCCGCTATAGCCGGTATATACTCGTTCACTTTCTTGATATGTGCCCCTTCCAAATCGTGTCTAAAAGTGTAGGTAGAATTTGGCATTTTTTATTTGGTTAAAGGTGAGGTCAAACGTACCTGAAAGCAGTAAAACACGCTATATTTATAGTGGAAAAAAACAAGCAAAACTTAGTCAACATATAAGTGTGTGTAATCATAAATGTGCTCTTTCAATTATTTAGAAATTGTCCTTCTACTTATATGTGTTTTATGTAACAATGTATACATTATGAATTAACAAGAAAAGTATTTCGCATACGTTATATGTAGACGATTTTTACTAATGGGTTAGTTTGTGGAGGCTGTGTTCAAGTCACAGACATGTAGTCGTCGATATGGAGATAACAGGAAGGTAAAGTGAAGAATTAAAAGATACTGTATGAATACAGATAAGTTTTTATTTGGTCATAGGTATACGTTAGTATACATGTTAAAGGGAACATATTCAATTATTTTCAATTAAACGATTTGCACCTGAGCTATTACAAAGGGAATTTCAGTGACCATGCTACACTATAATATAAAAGTCATATTTACTTAAATTTTACAAGTGATTATCATATGGGCCCTATTTATGTTCATGTTTTAGTTGTATTCAGGGTCAAACCCGCTTCGGAGTTGACGTTAAGGCAATCATCTTTGCATTTTAAATGAATTACAAGTGATCGTATAGAAAACATTTAATTTCTTAACTTCTTTACTTCATTATAATACTCAAATATCAATGGGTGCCGAAACGTCTAGGGTAAAAATTAAAGTAGATGCCGAAATGGTTTGATGCCGAAACGTCTAGGTGCCGATTCGTCTAGATGTCGAAATGATTTGGTGCCGAAACGTCCTAAATCGATCTTGATCACACAGACGCAAACACTTGAGAATTGTCTGCATTTATTAATAAGCATTTTTCATGTACTGATCATTGGGACCCTGCTTTAATTAGACTAATAAACTATATACACAATAGTTTTCGTCTAGAAAATAGCATATTCCTCTTGTATAAAAACTTATATACAAGTCCATTTAGATTGTTGCAGACTAGAATGTACGCTAGGCACCGCCCGTTTTGCTAGTTTGAGGCGTATTATGTGGTTTAACGTCGTTTTAACACTCTTTCAGTCATATCACGACGGTGACTACTTGTAGCCGTGAGCACAATGCTCAACGTTATAGTGCTGCCACACTGTAGACATATGCCATGATACCTCCACCCAGTCACATGATACCTCCACCCAGTCACTATGATACCTCCACCCAGTCGCCATGATACCTCCACCCAGTCACCATGATACCTCCACCCAGTCACCATAATACCTTCACCCAGTCACCATGGTACCTCCACCCAGTCACCATGATACCTCCACCCAGTCACCATGATACCTCCACCCAGTCACCATGATACCTCCACCCAGTCACATGATACCTCCACCCAGTCACATGATACCTCCACCCAGTCACCATGATACCTTCACCCAGTCAACATGATACCTCCACCCAGTCACCATGATACCTCCACCCAGTCACCATGATACATCCACCCAGTCACCATGATACCTCCACCCAGTCACCATGATACCTCCACCCAGTCACCATAATACTTTCACCCAGTCACCATGGTACCTCCACCCAGTCACCATGATACCTCCACCCAGTCACCATGATACCTCCACCCAGTCACCATGATACCTCCACCCAGTCACATGATACCTCCACCCAGTCACATGATACCTCCACCCAGTCACCATGATACCTTCACCCAGTCAACATGATACCTCCACCCAGTCACCATGATACCTCCACCCAGTCACCATGATACCTCCACCCAGTCAGTCACCATGATACCTCCACCCAGTCACCATGATACCTCCACCCAGTCACCATGATACCTCCACCCAGTCACCATGATACCTCCACCCAGTCACCATGATACCTCCACCCAGTCACCATGATACCTTCACCCAGTCACCATGATACCTCCACCCAGTCACCATGATACCTCCACCCAGTCACCATGATACATCCACCCAGTCACCATGATACCTCCACCCAGTCACATTGTACTAGAATTACCATTTTTATGTTGTTCAGTCTACACACATACCAATGCTCTTCGAAGATAGTATGAGAAAAATGCATAACAACATCGGTTATGAATTGAATACGGGCATTTAATTAATGCCATAACATAACTCCCATATGTGTAGAACAAAAACATATATAAAATGTCATATAAAATAAAACTATCCCGATATACATTTAATATCATGGTAGTTTAGAGAAAAACATTTTTCACATATCTGGCTAAATAAAAACCGCATGTAATTAAGCCATAACATAACTCCCAGTGTATACAATGTCATATTTTACATATCTGGCTAAATAAAAACCGCCACCTCAACATGTAATGTTATGTAAATGTAATGCATATTCTAGAATGAGAGGATCCTAGAATGAGAGGATCGAGATCCGACTGTAAAAGCTGTAAAATATTTCAAAGCTGAAAGCTCGAATAATGTTAAAACGAGAAAACTACACTACCGCCACGTGGAATCAGGGGTGGAGGTGGGAAACTGAAATTTTGCAAGCGTGCGACGTGTAGTCGACGAAAAAGGTGAAGGTCACCATGTCGTTTAAGCGGAGTCGGAATAGTTCGTAATGTGTTATATATATATAGAAGTCGGAAAAACTCGTTTTTTTACTATTTTTAAAATTGTAGTCTGGCACATAAATCATTTTATGATACATAAAAGTCATATATGCTTAACGTCAAGCAAGGGAACTCATAGTATAAACAAGTATATGAATTTCCGAACGAAACATTTAGATATTGCACGCACAATTTTGAATTTAAAGAAACACGGTCGTAATTTGCAGAAGATTTATCTCAACAAACTACACGACATACAGGCATTAAAACAACAAAATTACCTAAATTGTATAGTTTGTATAACATTAGAAACAAATAAGAAACGTTAATGCCAATAACTGTAATATGAGATTATATGCGTGATTTAAAACAGTGAAATAACAACAAGAAGCATACACTGTCCTCGGTTCAACAAAGCTGACCAACTTAAGAAAAGTAGAGATTGTTTTGTCTCCTCCCCACACCACCCCACCCCAACACCCAAAGAAACAATTTTGGATTCATTACCTGTTAACCGCATCTAAATCTGTTTTCCAAATTGTTTAAGACTTTTATACACTTATGTGCAACAATTCTCTACAAGTGCAAGCTAGTGGGCTAACATTAACATATTAAAAAATGTAAAAACATTATATATACGTTAATATACATACATACGAATATATAAAACATGTGTCATAGTCGTGTGTCTTGTTATTAAACGCAACCGCAAGATTGGTCAGACATTCCATACATTGTTCTTCGTGTGATCTCATGTTGTGACATATAAGGCAAAAATGCAAACATAATTTCCCGATTGCTGAACTTTGAAACATGCGCTGACCAGTATCTGTATACTGGCAAACTATGACGGCGGATCAGTAGCGATGATCAGTCACTACCCTTTATGATTTCCACTTTCATGTTCTCGTTTGCCTCACAGCCAGCTGGAAGTTCTTTCAGTTATGGATTGCAGATCTTTACTTTTTTCCAACGACGTCCAATGCATTCAACAGGGTGCACACTGATTGAGCAGGTAAACCTCTACAGCATATTTCTACTGGGGAAAAAACGAAACGCATGCATGACAGCCTGGTTCCGTACAAACCTCCAGTAGCTTTATATACCTTTATTTCTCAAATAGGCTGGCTGGTGTCTGGGCTGGGCTGATTGTTTGGACATAATAGATGTGTAGTAGTTCGGGTACAAAAAGGTAAAACAATTCAGAACCGGCAAAATCCACCACTGACAATGACTTATCAAGGTTGTAGTGGATGTTTTCTTGGCTTTAAATCCATAAAACACGGCGGTCAGAACGTTGCCGACAATTCTGAAAGTAGAGGCAGTTATCATGCACACAATAACTGGTATATACTCGTTCACCTTCTTGATATGTGCTTCTTCCAAATCGTGTCTATAAGTGTAGGTAGAATTTGGCATTTTTTATTTGGTTAAAGGTGAGGTCAAACGTACCTGAAAGCAGTAAAACACGCTATATTTATAGTGGAAAAAAAACAAGCACAATTTAATCAACATATAAGTGCGTGTAATCATAAATGTGCCCTTTCAATTATTTAGAAATTGTCATTCGACTTATATGTGTTTTATGTAACAATGTATACATTATGAATTAAAAATAGTACATTACTCTTGTATAACTACTTATATACAATATAGTATGATAATGGACCTTTGGAAACGGCCGAGCACGACACATACGAAATATTGCAGTCTCGGTTTGATTGAGACTGTTCATGAGTGGTAGTGAAATATGCTAGCTACCGCTCACGCCCTCTAGCCCCGGGTTGAGCAGAACTCAATATTCATAAAATCAATAGTACACAATTTTAACCATCCCGAAGATGGCATGCATACGGCGGTGGACATGGAGTTATATGCTTCCCCATGTCGTACGGCGTATGGTCCCAGTATCTAATAAAATTAAATGCCCCGAAGAGCGAAATAAACATAATGGAATTTAGTTGGGAGCAGCGGTTATGAAGCCTGCATATCACAAGTAACAGCCAAAAGACTAAATTAAAAAGCAGACAACATATCATATAAGTGGTAAAACAATACCCAGAGACTTTTATCGGCCGGAGTAGTGGAACCACCGAATCAAAAAATAAGTAAGAAAACAAAAGAAATTGAAAATGTACCACCGACAACTAAATATAAGTATCGGGCTCAGCGATCTCCAAAGATCGAATGAATAACAGTACTAATTGCAAGTCCATTTAGATTGTTGCAGACTAGAATGTATGCTAGGTACCGCCCGGATTGCTAGTTTAAGGCGTATTATGTGGTTTAACGTCGTTTTTAATAATCTTTCAGTCATATCACGACGGTGTTTACTTGTAGCAGTGCGCTCAATGCTCAACTTTATAATGCTGCTACGCTGTAGACATATGCCATGATACCTCCACCCAGTCACATTATACTAGAATTACCCTTTATATGTTGTCCAGCCTACACACATACCAATGCTCTTCGAGGATAGTATGGGGAAAATGTATAACAATACCGAGAGGAATTGAATACGAGCATGTAATTAATGCCATAACATAACTCCCACTTGAGTAGAACAAAAGCATATCTAAATAGAGGATCTTACACTAGTACTTATTCATTATTGAATGTATTAAACAAGTTGGCAAAATGATATACTGCGAGTCTCTTGCCGAGCATTATATCATTTTTGCTAACGAGTTTAATAATTCAATAATCAATGAGAACGAATGTTAGATACTATTTATCACATAACTCACATATCGACTTTTATTGCATTTAACACGCGAAACTGACATAAACCATTGGATCATATTCATTATCGACTTTTTTTGACAGCGCATCCAAGGCTTGTACCCTTATATGGGTTTTATATCTGTCTATGGTAAACTGTGACTCATGTAAGTGGCTATATGCAGGCTTTACAACTTGATATCCTAGAGAACTCGTTTGAAAAACTTGAATGATATAAACACATATTTTGTAATGTCGAAAGGTTACCGTTTCACTTGCTGAAATGACGTTTTCGTAAACCAGTCTACTGAAATGTGTAGCATGTAGTCATTATTATTATATGTTTATTAGCGATTGTTTTTTTAAATTTACATTATTATTATGGTTTTCATTATTGCTAATGGTAAGGTTGCAACAGTTCCTTTACATTTTTCACTTTGATAACGCAATCTTATAATTACACATGGTAGCAGTGAACAGTTTATATGTGTTGTTATGCACACACTAACGCACACGTATCCCTTACATGTGAACAATTGTATTTCTGACATTTCTGTGCTGATGCGTATTTCTAGCAAGTCGTGTTACAAGGGTGAATTGTAATCAATATGTAAGGCATGTAAGGTTGAACAGAAGAAGCGAGGTCGCCCACATTGATTCAAATGCTTGGTAGGAAGGTAAAATGCTTGGTACAAATCGGAAAGAATGTAAGAAAAAACGGTCGTGGCGTGTTTATGTCTCCGTGACAACATTTATTGTTTTCAATATGTTTTAAAACCCGAGACTTGATGTCTCTCGGCAGCTATTTTACGCTTGAATAAAACCTTGCTTGTTTGCATACTTACATAACTAGTGGTATATAGAAAATATGGAATGGTGTTATTCCTCTTCCACACCGTAAGTTATGTGATAAAATGTCATATACAATAAAACTATCCCTATATACATTTAATATCATGGTAGTTTAGAGAAAAACAAGTTTCACATATATGGCTAAATAAAAAACGCATGTATTAAGCCAAAAGATACCTCCCATATGAAAGCATGTATACAATGTCATATTTTACATATCTGGCTAAAACCAACCGCCACCTTAACATGTAATGTTATGTAAATGTAATGCATATTCTAGAATGAGAGGATCCTAGAATCAGAGGACCGAGATCCGACTGTAAAAGCTGTAAAATATATCAAAGTAATGGTAACACGAGAAAACCACACTACCGTTGGAATCAGGGGTGGAGGTGGGAAACAGAAAGTCTGCAAACATGCGACGTCTAGTCGACGAACATTGAATTGAATTGAATTGGATTTTATAGTCGCACCAACAGCTAAGGTCATATGGCGACTTTCCAGCTTCCATTGGTGGAGGAAGACCCCAGGTGCCCCTCCGGGCAATTTTCATGCAAGGGCGGGCACCTGGGTAGAACCACCGACGTTCCGCAAGCCAGCTGGATAGCTTCCTCACATAAAGATTCCTAGGCCCCTGAGGGATCGAACCTACAGCGGTGAGGGGCAAGTGATTTCAAGTCAGAGACGTTAACCACTCGGCCACGGACGCCCCTTAGTCGACGAAGAAGGAAGGTGAAGGTCACCATGTCGTTAAACGAAGTCGGAATACTTCGTAATGTGTTATATATAGACGACGGAAAAACTCGTTTTTTCCTAGTTTAAAATTGTAGTCTGGCACATAAATCAGATTATGAAATATAAAATTCATATATGCTTAACGTCAAGCAAGGGAACTTATAGTATAAACATCTATATGAATTTCCCAACGAAACATTTAGATATTGCACGCACAATTTTGAATTTAAAGAAACACGGTCGTAATTTGCAGAAGATTTATCTCAACAAACTGCACGACATACAGGCATTAAAACAACAAAATTACCTAATTTGTATAGTTTGTGTAACGTTAGAAACAAATAAGAAACGTTAATGCCAATAACTGTAATATGAGATTATATGCGTGATTTACAACAGTGAAATAACAACAAGAAGCATACATTGTCCTCGGTTCAACAAGCTGACCAACTTAAGAAAAGTAGAGATTGTTTTGTCTCCTCCCCACCCCACCCCACCCCAACACCCAAAGAAACAATTTTGGATTCATTACCTGTTAACCGCATCTAAACCTGTTTTCCAAATTGTTTAAGACTTTTAAACACTTATGTGCAACAATTCTCTACAAGTGCAAGCTAGTGTTGACTAACACTAGTGGGCTAACATTAACATATTAAAAAATGTAAAAACATTATATATACGTTAATATACATACATACGAATATATAAAACATGTGTCATAGTCGTGTGTCTTGTTATTAAACGCAACCGCAAGATTGGTCGGACATTCCATACATTGTTCTTAGTGTGATCTCATGTTGGGACATATAAGGCAAAAATGGAAACATAATTTCCCGATTGCTGAACTTTGAAACATGAACTGACCAGTATGTGCATACTGGCAAACTATGATGGCGGATCAGTAGCGATGATCAGTCACTACCCTTTTATGATTTCCACGTTCATGTTCTCGTTTGCCTCTCAGCCAGCTGGATGTTCTTTCAGTTATGGATTGCAGATCTTTTATTTTTTCCAACGACGTCCAATGCATTCAACAGGGTGCACACTGATTCAACAGGGAAACCTCTACAGCATATTTTTACTGGGAAAATGCGTGATAGCCTTGTTCCGTACAAACCTCCAGTAGCTTTATATACTTTTATTTCTCAAATAGGCTGGCTGGTGTCTGGGCTGGGCTGATTGTTTGGACATAATAGATGTGTAGTAGTTCGGATACAAAAAGGTGAAACAATTCAGAACTGGCAAAATCCACCACTGACAAGGTCGTTATCAAGGTTGTAGTGGATGTTTTCTTGGCTTTAAATCCATAAAACACGGCGGTCAGAACGTTGCCGACAATTCTGAAAGTAGAGGCAGTTATCATGCACACAGTAACTGGTATATACTCGTTTACGTTTTGATATGGGCTTCTTCCAAATCGTGTCTATAAGTGTAGGTAGAATTTGGCATTTTTATTTCGTTAAAGGTGAAGTCAAACGTACCTGAAAGCAATGTCCAGAAACTTGTTTACTGCACACTTGCCAGCTATCTGCTCTGTGCATGGGCCAATTTACTATTGACTGTCTGTCTCATTACGCAGTAAGCTTTATTGACACCCACGGTAGGAGTAGAACAGTTCTTGCGCCGTAAAAAAGTAGTAGTGTGTTCTTCGGGTTTAAATAGTTTCAGTAATTGCTGACATTTATGTTTATTGTTGTTGCATGTGAAATGAACACAGTCCGAAACTGGATGTGCAGTGATTAGACGACACAGAGGACAGTGTCATGCCTATTAATATTTGGCTTTGTGTAGACCTTATTTGACAGGAATATATGATGGGTTCCAGGATTCCTCGTTGCCCAAACAGTGGACATGCACGGTCATCGTTAAGCGTCTATCGATATAGATTAGGGTCATCAGTAAGCGTTTATCGACATTTATTAGTTGATGGTCTAAATCATATCATTCGTATAGAGATATAAAGAGAAATGGAGAAATATATAAATATAAAGAGCAGGTAGAAAAAAAATGCATACTAGTAACGATAAATACTGACCCAACAAAACCTTACCCAAGGTTATATGTATAACAACTACGGAAATGTTTCACATAGTGTCGTCTGCAATACAAAACACAAATCAATATCGTGAAGATTAATAATTGTCAAATATAGAATAGATTAACGGATTTAACGACTATGATATAGATTATGACTTTATTTGTAGCAAATTGCTGAATTGCACACACAATACATTAGTCTTTGCTTTAGGGCCAAATTTCCAAATTTGGCATTTCTGTAAGACATCTTACTGATGTAATTGTCTAGGGATTGTCCGGGTCTTTTCTAATAGCTGGCTTCCAAGTGATATTGCATCATTTCTTTCTAGCCAACACTGTTTTTTGTAAAATAAATAAAGTTTGTTTTCGACAAAGTGTCCGAGCGATCGTCTCAGATATTTGCCTTCACATCTAAACCAAACATCGCAGTGTATATACATGTATGTATGTTCTTAAGGGTATTAATAAACAGTTTACAAGTTGTCTTTGTTTTCATGTTACTTGCCAAAGGTCAACGTCATAGCTAATACTAAACTATATCCCCCTCCCCTCTAGCCCACAGTGTATTTTTAGTCTTGCGTTTGTTTGGTTTGTTTGTTTGTATGGTGTTTTACGTCATTTTCAACACATGCTAGGTTATATATTTTATGGTGGAGGAACACCATCCACTTTTCCTGGTTAGAACCAGTAGTGAACACCTCCCGCCACCCGATATATATAGGTTCATAGTAGATATATCGTAACCAAATTCTACATATATATATATATACCTTGTTTTAACATACGCATTTAGCTGAACATGTAACATGTACTTGTTACAAACTTATGATGTACGTAAGAGAGGATACACAAACGTATTTTCAAATTTAAAAAATAGCTAACGCTGTTCTTTCTAGAGAGGTCCATTAATATTAACGTAAATAGTAACGTTATTACATGTATATATCAAATACTGTGAATGATTTATAACACAATGTTAAAATGTTCTCAATATGGATGTACATAATAATGTATAAATATGTCTTCATAGTTGTATGTTATATGGAGTGAATATAGATCTAATTGTATTTGAAATTCCATTATCCAGATGGATTTATAAAAATAGATAGTATGCCAGACGACATATTACTGGTTACTAGTTATTGCCTTACATACACAGATTTACATGTGCTTATTGTTGCAGATACAACGTAGAATACCGCTTAAGTCAGTGTTAGGGGACGTGATAATCTCTCATGAACAGGCTAAATAAAACCGAGTCTGCTACGTTTCTCTCTTGTTTGTTTTCGTTGCTTTCAAAGAAAACCCCTTTTTGGTTTTTAATGACATTCACACCAGCGTTTGTTTAATGCTGTGTGGTGGCTGTAAAACGCCGCCCCGACTACAACTCAGTAGTGCTATTACTTACTGGTCCTTTGGGATCATCAAGCATGGCTTTAAAATAGAATACCGGTTAAGACGGTGCTAGTGGGCGTGAGAGGAGTTGCACCTTATATATATATTACCTCTCATGAACAGAGTCTTCTACGTTTCTCTCTTGTTTGTGTTCGTTGCTTGCATCGAAACCGCCTTTTCAGTTTTTATTGTTTTATTATTTCCGTTAGTGCCGTGTGGTAGCTGGCTGTAAAAACTCGCCCCGACTACAAATCAGTAACGTTATTACTTACTGGTCGTCTGAGATCGTCGAGCCCAGTCAGCGTTGCTTTAAAGAAGCATACCGATTTAGCCGGTGGTAGTGGGCATGAGAGGTGTTGCACAATATATTACCTCTCATGAACAGACTCAATAAAATTGAGTATGCTACTCGGGCCTACATACTCTATACGAATCTATCTCTTGCTTGTGGTCGTTGCTTGCAATGTATTACCTTGTCTGTATGTATTAAATCTACTCGTGTTTCTGATAAAAGTATGTAGAAAAGTAGAACAGGAAATGTAGCTTTCACAGGATACAGTCAACCAAAAACACGCATTTAAACAAACAACAGTTATAATGTTAATAAGAAGCAAGTCATGTGACACTACACACACAAACAGGTTAACAATAGGGCTACCGCCTTGAAACTGCCAGTGGCAAACAGGCCGCTGAGGGTTGAAACAAGGTTCTAGAGTGCACCAACCTCACTCTTACCCTATTGTCATCCCAATAAAACGAGACAGTGTGAGTAAATACATCCCCGCCAGGCTAGACTATCTAACAAACAAGGAAGGAAGCAGTAATAGGTAATGTAAGTATAACACATAGATGATCATGTATATATGAATATGAAAAAAGAGCCTAGAAGGCCACAAAGCAAACACTCAATTACTTGGCAGAATGAATAACCAATGAAAACATGTTTTGCACACGCGTTTGCAGTTAAAGTACTTGTTGTGCATGTACGACGGCTATTCGATCTCAAAAAAGCTTTTAAGAAAATACATTTGGCCGTGATAGAACCAATATTCACAGTTGCGTCTACAAATTAATCCTAAATCTGCCCACGACAGTTCTGTATTATCTAAATATGGCTTGTTCTCTATAAATCCCTGGCAGAAATAAAACCTATTACCCGAGGGATTGTCGAAATCCGATAACCAAAAGAGCGTGCGGAGAGAAATAATATTTCCAACAAAAGAATTGCAATAGCACTTTCCGTTTTTCGACTGTCTCTATAAACCCTTGGAAATGTAATGTAATAATAATAATACTAATAAGTTTGTTTATACATATACGTGTTTTCTATTGTACTAGTATTGACCAGAATGAGTTTTGCATTTTATCATTCTCGGTAATCCGCCATTTTGCATTGAGTTACAAAGAGAAATAGATACAGATGTCTGCAGCATTATTTTGAGACTCGGAGTCAATGCATTCCAGTATATACAGTAAGTATTTCTACAATGGAGATGATTTGCACTGGAAAAATAAATAGTACGTGCGTAGATGCTGTCATGAACTTTATTTTTTTTATATATTTTTGCACATCATTTCTTCACATGGATAACGTTGACCACATACATATTAATTTCTGTTATGAATACATACCGAATGCGGTCTGTGTCAAACACTGCCTTCTTGATTTGCATCATGAAACGGTACACACTGCCTGTTGAAGAAGTGGTCAATCGACTCGTAGCTTTCAATTTGGGGGAAAAGGCACGGTTTTTTTTGGAAACACATTTATGAGGGGCGGGGTGGGGGTGTGGGGCGGCAATGGCGACCTTTTCGCTACTTTTAGGAACACTTCTACAGGGAAAACTTGATTAAAACTTCTGTTGTTGTTGTTGTTTTGGTGTAACACTGTCAGTTATTGAATTGAGCATTTACTTTAACATAGAACTTACACAAAGTATTTAAAAAGTGTTTGAAATTAGAAAAATGCCGAATTGGGCCCCATTAATAAAGTTAAAGAGTTCAGCGAAATAATTTCATTATTATCGAAGGGAGACAACAATGTTGCCGTTGTCTTTAGGAAGGAAGAAACCTGAACGATAAGACAATAGTTCCTTGTTTATAATAATATCAATAACTCTTGAAGATAGTAAATGTTGATGTTTGATTGATCTCGACCAGGTGAAATATGGCTGCCATATGTTTTGGCCTTTACATTAATTTATAGCTTAGATTCAACGGTATACGTGAACAAAGGCATGTTATTATAACAAATGTCGCGGAACCGGGTTTTCTCTTATAGGTCTCATTACACAGTTAGTTCCCTTGAAAGCCACGGTTGATAAAACTTGCGCCATAAAAAGTAGTAGTGTGTTGTTCGGTTTTAAATATTTTTAATAATAGCTGACAGATATATGAGCCGCAACACACGAAAACGTCCCTTCGGACGTTTAAACGACAACGTCATAAAGTCACAATTTATGACGTCGGCCGGTAATCAATTAATTACATATCATTTCTCGTCACTTCCGAGTTTTACATTATTACTATATCGTATGGAATATGCCGTTTTTTTTAATATAAATAGTTGATGCCATAGAAAATGGTAATTGTTTATGTTTATTGTTGTTATTTAATCAACGACGTCGTCCAAGACACCGATGTCAACGTCAAAATTAATGGTTAATACAATCTTTAATTTTCAAATTGAGATAGAATCATTTTTAGATAAGATATCAGCATAAAATAAAGAGATTTTTAAAGAGAAATTCAACGTGTTTCATAAACATGAAAAAAAGTAAAATGTCAAAATTTTGTCTGAAGGGTCGTTTTCGCGTGTTTCGGCTCATATGTATTTCTGTTGCAGGTGAGATGAACAAAGTCTGAAATTGGATGTGCAGCTATTAGACAACACTGGCACTAAAATATGACAGTTTTATTGGTGTTGAAGAAGTGTAGGAATTCTGCTACAAACTCTGGAGTAAATGCCCAAAATAGTGCAATGGATGCCATCTCTCAAATTAAAAAAAAACAAGCTGGTCAACCTACCATATTGTGTACACTTTTGCGTGAGAAAATGACTGTGTTTCATAAAAAAAGAAATGGCCCGGTAACATTTAGTCATATAGGCCAACATAATAAAATTGCACTGTTGTGAGACCAGAAAGACTATTATAAAAGCTGTCGAAGAGACAAGTTTTTAAAACTGTAATGTAGTGAATCTGCTTCTGGTGAATTGTATTGTCCGACTCGTTTAATTGTGTATTTATTTGTGTTTAACTTAAGTACATTATGATAATAGTAAAACATTTACATTATAGCGTTTGCATATGTGTATTTACGTTGAAGTGCCGCTTATGATAATCGCAGAATATTTAGTCGCACTGATTGCCGCCATTGAAATATGTTGTCTTATTCCGTGCAACAATCAAAGTTCATTAACTTGTAATTGTTTCATTTGTGTCGGCAACCATTCGCAACCACTCGCCATCGCCAACAGTTCATCGGCGTTTATAATAAAAAAACCTATGCTATTAGAAAGCCATTAAAACAATTTAAGACTGTGTTATGGTACTTTGCGCTTCTCTGCAATAATTCAGTGAACATTATACAATTATGGACTTTTCAGCTGTTATACATGATGTGATATGCACCAAAAAAATCATTATTGACCGAGGCGATAGCCGAGGTCAATAATGATTTTTTGGTACATATCAACATCATGTATAACAGCTGAAAAGTCCATAACTGTTTTATTATATAACCCTCAATTTACAATTATATAAAACAGGTCAATATCAAAAAAACAATTATATAAAACAGGTCAATATCAAAAAAACAGGTCAATATCAAAAAAACAGGTCAATATCGCTAGAAATTTTTTCTAAAAAATTACTTTTTAGCCAATGAAAACGCGTCTATTTATAGGTTATATAATAAACTAGAATAGACTACAGTTTTGTATACGCCAAATAGGAAATATGGGATTTGCGAATGTGATGTGTCTCTGGAAAATCTGGATTTAGTTTATCCAATGGCGACGATATTTCCACTGAGAAAAATAAACATACCATAGATGCAGGTCCGTGTCTACTAAAAAAAACAGACTGTGATTGGTCAAAAAAAAGTCTGGGAATCCGAGACTAATGTTTACCAATGTGAAGTCATGGATTGGATAAAATATATTGACTGAAATAAAAACAACTTCAGAATTCCAACGTAAATATGTTTTCTTCAAAGAGGAACATTTAATAATATTTCTGTAGTTATTTTTGAAAATTATGACTGAAAAATGAAGCAGGTACACTTTGACATTTGGCGGGAAAAAACTGAAAAACTAGGGGTGTCTCACATCGGAGCCAGAAACGACTAACTTTTCATAGGATTAGTTCCTCATTAAATGCCGCTTGCATGTACGTTTCAGGCAAGGCGTGCCATATACGGCTACGAGATATAGGGAAAACAGGGTAGCCCTAAAGGCTAATATAAAGGGCTATGGGGAAATCAATAGTTGTCTGTGACCTACAGAACATTGTAAAATTGTTGAATTACTGCATGTTACCAAATGACGAATTGACGGTTTCCGATCCGACTCGTGTGTAGTTCACTGTAATTTTCGTTTTATTAGGAGTTTATGTAACATGTTAACGTTTTATATTTATATAAACACGAACCGCATTAAAATGGTTTAAAACAATTAAAAACATTAATACGTACTTAATGCTGATGTTTTATTGGCCGCATTGGTGGTATGTGTGAAATATGGCCTACCTTAGTCTATGTATAGCTTAGATTAACGGTATACCAGAAGTGTGTCCCGCTTATTTAGTTAGTCAGATATCTTCAAACTGTAATTTATTGAAGTTTTCATATCTGAATTGCTTAATTATGTATTTATTTGCTTAATTATGTATTTATTTATGTTTAATTTAAGTACCTTATGATAATTGCACAACATTTACATGATTGCGTTTAAGTATCTACCTCTTAATGTGTACTTATTTATGTTTATTTGAAGTGCCGCTTATGATAATTGCAAAATATTTAGTCGTACTGATTTCCGCCATTGAATGTTGGCTTTGTCGGCTGCCATTCGCATGCACTCGCCATCGCCATCGCCAACAGTTCATCGGCGTTTATAATAAGAGTTTAACATTTTCGCTGCCACAGTCGCAAACATCGATTTGCATCGATTTTACGACCAGTACGACATACTGTGCAGCCTGATTAGGGTTTCCACTGTTAGCCACTCATTAAAATATTTTCCATAACATAAGATAAAAGAGATAAGAGTTTGAATTCAAATTGAGCAGACGACATTTGGAATTTTGCGGCGAAAGGGTTAACAGAAATCGAGAAAATTATTAAGTTTTGTATACGTCACATAGGAAATCTGAGATTTGCGAATGTATATGTCTGTTATATAATCTGGATTTAGTTCATCCAATGGCGACGATATTTCCACTGAGACAAATAAACATACCGCAGATACGGAAAATTGTAAAATTGTTGAATTACTGCTGATACCAAATGACGAATTGACGGTTTCCGATAAACTAATATGCCTAGTTTGTCAATATTTATCTCTCATGAGACTGTTTTATTTCAAATTACAAAAATCTTGTCATAAATAAGTATATATCCGACCAGTGTGTATTATTAGTATTATTTTCATTTTTTTTCTGAGTGTACGTAACATGTTCAAGTGCAGGGGTGTAGCTGTGCCTAAATCAGTGTGTAGGCACAAGTTCTAGGGGGTCCGGGGGAAACACTGTTTTTAACCCGAATTTTTAAGCTTTTTTAATCTGCTATTCCGCAACAA